>JAECUM010062152.1:0-10212 GCA_016617855.1 Megalonaias nervosa | reverse complement strand
AAAGGTCTGGAACACAACCCTGACCCTCTCGGGTGACTACTATGTTGGACACGTTCAAGTGTTGAAACAGAACAGAATACTGATCCATAGTTCCATTGCTGACGATGCCAAATAACCAACGTGTAGGCCGTTGATCGTGGGAAAACATGACCTTCAATCTTGGATCGGAGTCCCAGGGCAACAAAGAACGTTTTGACTTCCACCCACGCATATAAAGTTTGGCTTCTTCGATGTTGGTTTTGTCTTCATTAGCATTTGCCGTCAAATGGAACACGGAACTGCTTCGAATCAGTCTCAGACATACATCGACGCCATTCAGCCAATATATGTATTCCAACCACATGTCCAAATGTAAACGATCCATCAATACTAAAGTGAATCCTTATTTGGTGTTGTTTTTGGCAGCCGATAAAACCAACATTGTGACCATCATTAGCTTCTTTTAACTCTATGTCGTTGAAAGTATACAAGGAGTCAGGCCTCCTCACCACCGATGCATCGACATGTGCGTTCTTGCTTTTTTCTGTACGTCAGGAAATCCTTGAGGTAAGCTCGCTAAGGGTAATTGTCCATGATGTTGCTGACCATTTGTTAAAGTACGAATCCACTTCAACAAAACAATAAATGAATGAACTTGTTTACGGGAGCCACTCGACATCAACCTTTGGATGCTGCTGTTTGTTTAAGAACTTTGACTTTCAGGTGCAAGTAACTGTTATTTAGACTGATGTAATCTTAGGTTTGTCAACTGACTTCAAATTCGATAGGTGCAGAAGTGGTGAAGGACGACGAAGGCCCGGCATTGGGGAACCTCAGTATTTTTTCTTCGGGATGTTCGTTAGTCTCCGATCCTTAACGTTTGTCTTCGAATTGTGGGTGATAGTTTCCAGGTAAATCGATGCACATCCAACTATCGGTGTCAAAGTAATAGACACGATCTCCTAAAGGCTCCAAGGCAGAATAAAAGTTTGAACCGTCATTGGCTTCCAAATAAACAAAATGATGACATTGCCATATTTGTTGGATGGAAGAAACTCAGTGACCTCCTTATGATTCATAAAGATCAAATCTTTACTAATGATTTCCACGTATTTGATAAATTTTCCTTTATCATCAATGAGCTGAAAGTATTGACTTGGATTTTTAATTTAATCTATTTAATCCTAGGCAATATCGAACCTTGAGTTTTCGCCATAAACAATTCAGCATGATTTTAATAAACGATCGTCTTCTTTTGTTATTTTCTACGTGTTCGATGGTAGTGCCTTCTAGGTATCTATACCGTTGTTTGAATTGTTTTGAACTGATCTTTTTTTTTTTTTTCTGGAGTATGATGTCGAAAGTATAACTGCTGACTTTTTGTTTCAGTTTCAGAAACTCATTGACGTAGCGTGCAGAAATCCCTGGACTGTTGTCATCGTCTAATTAGTAATGTTCTGTGTGTGGCAAGAAAAAATCCAGAATTTTTAGGGAACAGGGTAATGGCACAGGTGTGTGTGTGTGTGTGTGTGTGTGTGTGTGTGTGAGAGAGAGAGAGAGAGAGAGAGAGAGAGAGAGAGAGAGAGAGAGAGAGAGAGAGAGAGAACCCTCTACCTAAGAGAGGAAAAAACTCATTTAATTTCAGTCTTTGCAGATATATCACACTTCAAGTCGGAGATTTACAAAGAGTGATTAAATAATACACTTACAACATTTCTGGAGAAGCTCTTGATGTAAAATTCAAGATGTTATTTCCTTCAAGAGAAAGAACATTAGGCAAAGAATGTCCACAGCGTCAAAGAACAGGAACCAAGACGGTAGAAAGCAGTTCTAGAGAAAAAGGACAGGTACCTGTTCTCATAGTCTGGTACAAGGACATTGGTCTTCAGAATGCTCCAAGAAAGTGAAAAGAGGACGTGTAGCGTTCAGAAGCAAAAGAGCCCATTCCAACGAAGAAATTCGAAGCGAGAAAAACATAGAAAACGGCAGAACCCATTCTAGTAAATAAATTCAAAGAAATAAAAGGAGAAGAAACAGCAGAAGAACCCATTTCAGTGCATTAAGTCAAAACAGATAGTATAGAAAAAAAATTTGTGTGTGGTTTTCAAATTTTATCGTGATTCTTATTCAAAAGAATATATGAAATCTGTCAATGATTTGTTTGTTTTAGCACTGAGAAAATATTAACACACACACACACACACACAGACAAACAGACACGCACATTTTTTTATGGGATTTGATTTTCTTGATTTGGTATTTATTGGATTGCATCTCTTTTCTAAGAGAACTGTGTGGACTGAAAGGGTTGTTGGGTTTGCAAAAGATAAAAGATGCAGTGGACTTGACAATATAATCTGTAACTGTATTAAACCTTTTCTATGTCCAAGTCCTACTGCTGATATAGTGGTAGTAGTGATTGCTGCCGCTAACATTCTCTTTCTCTTAGGCTTCGCCATAGAAGTTTCATACATATTTCTCAGCCGTTTAACTCCGTCAAAATGTCCTATAACAAACTGACAGTTTTGTTTTCAATCTAATGCAGATCTAATAGAAAATCATTTGCAGAAAAGTAATACTCGAAGCAGATTTAATATTACTTAAATAGTAATTAAACCAATATTCAAGTTGCTTGTGCATTTGTAATATTTTTGTTTCAGTGAGTCAGTTTCGAAGAACAATAATTAAGATAAAAGAAAATTGTTTTCATTTTAAAAAAAAGAAAGAAATGAAAGGCCTTGACAGTTTAAAAATCTTTTACCCAGTGAATCCTATATAGGGACTCTTTATCAAATAATTTCGGAGAGTTTAAAAAAAAAATATATTTAATACTCCACAAATTAACCGCGACTCGGATGTATGCATCCTATAGTTCGTTCCGCACAGGATAACGTACGATATCGGTATCTATTTCTCGATTAACTTTTACGCTAGAGTCTCGAAATATAGCTATAATTAAGGAATTAGTTTCGTGCACAAACGATTTAAAAATAATTCTTGTAAACGGACCAACCTGTTTAGCATGCATTTAAATGAGATATGTTACACTTTATGTCGATTTGAGAGGTGATATCATTCGCTATGCTGTTCGGAATGAACTATGACAACACGTTTGGACCAATGTACCTTCTTTCACATATGTTCGGATTAATGAGCCTTCTAAAAAATATATATTCAAAATATTGAATTTTTGAATCAAGGAACCCATTTTCAAATGCGTTCCGATATGTGAATCTTTTTGAAATCTTTTCGGACAAATTAAGCATGGACTAATGAATGCCGTAACTTGGTTTTATCCGTTATTTTGCACAAGATATGATGTTGGTTTACAAATTAATTATACCGCTAGGAGAAAGTATAATAACGACTATATACTCCAACGCTGTATTATCGCGGGCTTTATATTATTGCGGCAAATGGGATTTTCCGATTAATTTTGGACACGCGCCAGTAGTGAATGGAGGCATCCTAGCGACAATGGGACTTCCATATTAAAAAGTGCCGCGGCACTCTGGCGACAAGGGGAAAAGTGCCGCGACACTCTGGCGACAAGGGAAATTTAACATGGGTGAGCTTGTCTAGCGACAAGGGAAATTTAACATAGGGAATGTATAGCAACAATGTATTGGGCCTGTCTAGCGACAACGGGAATTGGAGAGGTGTGACGACATAAGTTAGAGACATAGACATACGACATAAATCTATCAAACAAAAAACTATACAACTGACTAAAAATATTTTTAGGCAAGAGAGAATAGATATCTTTTAGAGACAGTTGAGGGGCCCTGAAAAGGTCTCTTTTTGTTAACATCATCCAGTTAACATAGAGGGCATCGCACGGATCTTCATCTCTTCCTCAAACTTCATCTGACATCTGGACCGTAGATTAAAACTCTCTTCAGACAGCCTTGCCTCTCCACATAGATTCTTCGTTTCCAAAGGGCCGTCTCTGTATCTTGGTAATAGCCAATGATGATTTGACACACATGGGATAGTCCGGGTGGAACAGCATCGACGATAGGAGGGTAGACGATTCTACGTTAGTCCACATCTTTTGACGAGAACAGGTGAATGGAATGAGGTAAACCGTTGTTATTTATAGTGGAAGAGCTGATCGAAACGGATTGACTTCTTTCACCAGTCCCAATACGCGTTACAAAATTCAGTTACAGTGTGGAGTCTGTCTTCCAATCTGAAGAGAGCTGTCTGTGACGTCACATTAACTATACAGGTGCTCTAGCGTCTGAGCAGTGAATCGATGTGACATTATTAGAACATGACGGAAACTACGAAGAAGATGAATTCGGGTGCACCGGCTGTGGAGACGAGGAGTGATGGCATAGCAGTGGCTACTAAAACAACCACAGTCCTACTTCCAGAAAAGATCGATTTTAATTGGGATTTAGCGAATTTTCTCCCTTCACAAGAATTTGTTCCGGTACCAGCACCTTCTCCGCTTTCTCCTTCTTTACCGTACGTCGAGGATTTTAAACAGAGGCAGAGAGAAGAATTGAAGAAAGTTTTGCAACAGCAGAAAGAAGCAGAACAAACCTTTCTCATTCAACGTGTCTGGGTTCTTCCTTTTCGGAGGCTACCTCTTCTTCCTGTTAGGAACCCCTCTCTCCCTCCTGCTCCTGTTGTTTTCTAGGGCAGTCTGAAGTTTAATGTCCTTTCTCTTGACAATAATAGGTATCTTTACCTTTGTCTCTTAATGCCTGTCTTGCTCTGACGTTGTGGACATTCTGAAAACCAATGTCCTTTTTCTTCTGACAGATATAGCATGTGCCTTATGACGCATCGCAAAGCTTTGATCAGAAGTCCGATCTGTTTTGGCTCTTACATTTTTCTGGTAGGATTGAGAGTGAAATGAATACTCTGAACGAAGACACTGACCTTTTATATAGGGAAGACACTGGCTTACATTGATATATTGGAGACCATGGCGTTTAAAATGTAGTCATTTGACATTTTGCAATCAAGATGAAACGACCGCACAATTTCTTGAAGAAAGGAGAAGAAAGTAAGAGGCAGAAATGTGACCTATCGCCTCGCACAGTTAGTAAAGTCTTGGCTCAGATTCATGCCAGCGATTTTAAAGGTGATATGAGTGAGACACAATTCAGGCCCAGAGAGTCTACGTCAAACCAAAGTCCACCACCACTAACACCTGAAAACTACTACCACATTCGAGAGAAGGATAAATGCTCCACTAGAAACTTTCGAACTACGGCCTACACGTACACGGTGAAATTTAAAGATTTCAAGTCCGACGTACTAGCCCAGCAGAATTGACACCTTCCCAAGTCATCGACAAGATTCAACACGTACAGCAATACATCGACAAGTTTCACATCACCGTTGGAAAAACCCACGTTTCTCTTCCCAAAGGGACCGGGCGCAAAAAGATATTATTGGTGGACGACCTTCGTAGCACCAAACGAGTCCCGTCCAAATTAACAACCCTCAAGACAAGACGTATACCAACAAGATCGGCACAGTAGAATGGAAAATAGCCTGGAAAACTATTCAACGATCGGACCGAGCCAAACAACGAAGTGAAGCAGAACTCCTCTTACAGCAAGCCGGTCTATCCAAAGACACCGCTTGTGGCATTCCTGAAATTCAAAAATTGCAAGACGTCTTAGCTCCACGCTATACATTGAAAGTGCACTCTCAAGAAGTGCGCGGACATCTACTGTTTCGAGGCAAAATTTTCAAAGATGGATAATGCATTCACGTCTATCATCACGATGAACATTTCGATGCCATTACCAGTATCACTGGATTCCTGGGATACAGATATTATTGTGAGAAATGTTACTGTGGCTATAATAATCGAGAGCAACACAAGCATTGTGGATCGAAATGTGAGCGACGTTTGGCCTCTAAACCCTGTCTTGACGAAGAACAAAAACGAGTGCATTTCTCAGCTTGTCAGCAAACATTTGTCAGCACAACCTGTTACCAAAAACATCTCAAGACGCAAGGTTCACAGCGGAACAGTGCTTGTCAACTCCTGAAATGTTGTTCTACTTATGGACAAGTCATGCATACCAATAGTGTCCAGGCGCACTTTTGTTTAGAAAAGAAAGGGTGTCACATTTGTTACCAAATCGTGGATTTGGAACACGAATGCTACATTCAAAAATACTAACCCCAACAGGAGGAATAAGATGACCACAAGAAGAAAAGGAATTTCATCTTTTTCAATTTCGAATGTATGCAAGAAACCGGCATTCACATTCCTAATTTCTGCGTGGCTCTTCGAGCGTGCGAGAAGTGCATCGAAGAATCTATCTTTTGTGATTGCCCTCACTGTAGCAAAATTCCTGGAGGATTTGAAAATATCATTCGGGGACCTAACACGCTGGCTGATTTTGCCCGATGGATCTTAGACCCTATCGACGAGACGTGGAGTAAAGAGGACATCTGACGTTACCGAGATTGTCATCGCTATGCCACGGTCATGGCTCACAATTTCTCGGGATACGATGGACAGTTTCTTCTAAAATACTATATGGAACAAAGCACCGAACGTCCTAAAGTCACTTTGAACGGAGCCAAGCTCATTTCCATGCAAGCTGGACAAGTGCGCTATAAAGATTTGATGAGTTACTTGGCCAGGCCTTTGAGTCGAATGCCTAAAACATTTGGAATGACAGAAATGGCCAAATGGTATTTCCACACCTTTTCAATACAGAAGCCAATCAACAAACCGTTCTACCCCATTTGCCTGATGCTCACTACTACGACCCCTACAACATGGGCACCGATCAACGAGAAGCTTTCTACGCTTGGTACCAAACTCACGCTCAGGACCCCTTCGATTTTCAGGCAGAAATGTTAAAATATTGTCGATCCGACGTGGACATTTTACGGCGTTGCTGTGGAAAATTTCGAGAATTGTTCATGGAGCACGGAGGGATCGATCCTTTGAAAAAAGCCTGCACCATTGCCAAGCGTGTTCCTTAGTGTGCCGCAAGAGATTCATGCCCGAGAATACCCTGGCTGTCATACGACCTCAAACGCCTAATTTTTTTAAACGTTAATACTCGGTCAAAGCTCTACGCTGTCTACATTAATTGTGCGACAAGGAAAACAAATGGATCCAACACGCCCGAAACGGAGGAGGTGAAAATACCATTGGAACGTATTCCGTGGATGGCTGAGACTTAGACAACCCTAAGATCGTGTACGAGTTTAACGGTTGCTTATTTCACGGATGTTCGATCTGCTACCCTCAACGGTACACCCAAAATCAGTTTTTGCAACGTTCCATGGAAGACCTGACGAGGACACTTGTCAGCGACGCTTAAAGTTAGAACAACAAGGATACCAAGTCGTGGAAATGTAGGAACACGAGTATGATCACCGTTTGAAAACCGATCCCGAATTTAAACGCATCGTGGAAAGTTACCTGTTTGATGTACCACGCCGACGAGGAGAAAGGAGAAGAAATCAAATACATGGATGTGTGTTCACTGTATCCGTACGTGTGCAGATATTGTCACTTTCTCGCAGGACACCCACAATTGCTGACGGAACACATCGACGTGGACAACATTCGACAATATGAAGGATTGATCAAGTGCAATGTCTTGCCTCCCACGGACTTGTACCATCCCGTTTTACCTCACCATTGCCAAGGAAAACTGATATTTCCTTTGTGCCGTACTTGTGCCGAAACGTGCAACGATGACCAACCTTGTCAGCACACCCAGGAAGAACGCGCCTTGACAGGAACATCGATCAGCGTGGAATTGTTTAATGCTCTGGACCTGGGATACCAATTGTTAGAAGTATAAGAAATTTACCACTTTCCCAAGACAGAACAGTACCAAAAAGGCAACGAGACTCAGAAAGGCATTTTCGCAGACTACGTGGATGCTTTTTTGGAACTGAAACAAGAAGCCAGCGCCTATCCTTCTTGGTGCCACACTCACGAAGACCAAGAGAAATTCAAAGAGAAATACTTTGAGCAGGAAGGCATCACTTAGATCACATCGCGAAAAACGAAGGAAGGCGATCGTTTGCAAAAGTGATGTTAAATTGTTTGTGGGGAAAAGGAAAAATGGCACAACGTCCGTGTTTATCCAAGACGGAATGACAGAACCTTCCTACTACTTCCAGAATATTCACGACAAAACCAAATATATGAAACACGTGGACGTCATTCTTGAAGACTTGATCCTGGTCAGTTACGAAGAAGAACTGGAGTTTGTACAGGCTGACGAATTTGGAAATGTCATTACTGCAGCCTACATGACAGCCCATGATCGCTTTAAATTGTACGAAGCCATACACAAGTTAGGAGATTACGCGCTGTACTTTGACACGGATAGTTACATCTGCATCGATCGCCTTGGTCACCGTCACCCTGACATCGAAGGTGAACGTTTAGGAGCTTGGACTGACGAGCACCCCGACGACAAGATTCTAAGTTTTGCTAGCGGCGGTCCAAAAAATTACGTCTACGAATACCGTGACCAACAAGGAGAAGTGCACACCGAGTGTAAAGTGAAAGGATTGACTCTAAATTATTGCACCAGTCAAGTGGTGAACTTTGGCGTATTGAAAGAAGCCTTGCAGTCTGGAGAGGATCAACACTCTAAAGTAACCACCTACGAACCTCACAAGATTGTACGTTTACCCACACACCAAATCGTCAGTCGACCTTTGGAAAAACTGAATCAACTCGAGTACCAGAAGAGAGTGTGGCTTCCCAACCACTACACTTTACCTTACGTACACGCTGATATCGCTTAGCATATAAAAAGGGAAAACGTCCAAGATCGATAATTCATTGTGATTAAAATTGCCAAGCGAGAAAGATGAATCCTTTCAAACAGACACAGTTCAAGTTCAGTGATTCTCAAGTGGAGTGCGATGCTGTACCTTGCGATTGCAGGGATGCCGTAAGCTGCGACCTCAGCAATTCAGCACAACATCATGGGAACTTCGCTATGACTACTACTACTACACTTGCCATGGAAAGTGATGCTGTGCGTGTCAAACCTGACAGATGTCAAACCTGACTACTTCGGGTTTCACCGTACCCTCATGGAAATGAGCCTGTGAAAGACGAATATTCGTTCCCTGTGCCTTTGTCTGAATACTCCGACTTTGAAAGTTGATTCCAAACCTTCCAAGGAAAGTGGCCTAAATATCTGGGAAGACCTACCCCTGAAGAATTAGCCAGAGCCGGATTTATCTACTTGGGCGAAGGTGATAAAGTCAAGTGCTTCAGCTGCGGTTTGTCGCTTCACGAGTGGGAGCAGAAAGATTCAGCTTACCTAGAACATGTTTGATTGTCTCCACACTGTCACTACCTACCTTTAGTGGGACGACCTCAGTAATCTCTTCATGGATACTTTACAAGAGAATATTCGTGGTTTGCCTGTGGAGTTGAGAGAACGCATTAACAAAGAATTCGTCAAACTACAAGTCAAACGCAAAGAACAATTGCATCCGTTACGTCACCGATGTTTGAACCACTGTTACCTAAATGCTATAAGAGGACTGATTCTGATGAAAGCATTGCAGTGGTCAGACATTGATCAACTAACCAGGTACGAGAAGGATTGGATTGCTACTGATTCTATTTACTACAAGATAGACTTACTGCAACGAATTCCGGAGGAAGAGTTAGAGGGTTACCAAAATCTTTAACACAATCTAATCTTGTTTCAAGAAGAAACTTCTGTACGGTGTGTGATGTGCAAGTTAGTGACTAAACAATTTAGGTTCGCCAATGGAGTACGATCAGCTCTGTGCAGAAAAAACACTTATGGCCTCCAAAAAAAAAAAAAGAAAGAAATTGCTGTGAATGCCTAGTTTAGAAGAGTATATTCAGAATCTACCTCTGGAGCTGAGAGAACGCATTTACTAAGAGTTGGTCAAAATACAAGTCCAACGCGAAGAACAATTCCATCCGTTAAGTCACCTATGTTGGAACCACTTGTACCTGAATGGTATAAGAGGACTGATTCATTTCAATGTGTTCCATTGGTCAGACATTGATGAAACACGTGAGATTCATAAAGCTTTGGATGCTATTCATTCTTCTTACAAGGTGACTATAGTACATCGAATTCCAGAGGAAGAGACAGAGGATTACCAAACTCTTTTACACGAACAAATCTTGGTTCAAGAGGAAACTTCTATGCAACATGTGGTGTGTGAGTAAGTGACTAAACAGTTTTGGTACGGTACTGAAATAAAACCGCTTCTTTT
>JAECUM010062151.1:0-10972 GCA_016617855.1 Megalonaias nervosa | reverse complement strand
TGAGTAAAAGTAATAAGATTGAAACTTTCTCTAAATTGTATTAAAAAAAGTAATTTTTCATTAAATCATATTGGAAGTAATTTACGCTAAAATATATTGAGAGTACTATTATTTATTTTCGTATTACAACTATATGCTATTTTAATAAAGTTACAAGCAAGTGCAAATCCCCCTCCCGTATTATACATTTGTTTCTTTATGCCAAGTCAGTAAAACTAGTATTCCTAAGTTGTGTCAGTACTTCGAGGCCAGATTCTTAACATTTTTTTCTGACTGAGTAAGCTGTATGATTCAGCCGTTTCCCTGAAATAAATAAATGCTGATAAGGCAAATTTTGACGTAAGCGAACACTCGCTTCCATTAGAAATGGACAGGAGCCTCTTTCTGATTCGAGACGGACGCACACAGGTCCAAACACTTTACCAAATTTGGCCAGGAGCATGTTTAAATCAGTATAAATAGCGGAGCGCAGCCTGTGTTAAATCAGTCCGTTCGTCCAAGAATCAGAAGGCTTAGTCTATCTTTCTTACAGGTAAGAATCGTTTGTTTTCGTAAATTTCTTTAAAGAGTAAGTACTTTTAATGTTAGAGATTTCTACGTTAAACTTCATAGTTTTGCAACATTCTTGTGAGTTCTTTTTATTTTATATTATAATGCAATGGAATGTTTAATTGTTTTAAAGAATTTATATTTATTCATATTTATGGTAATTATTATGGTGAAAAGACGAATTCGCTGCCAACTTCATGCTTAGATCTAATTTGGAAATACAATATTCTTTAAGTAATAAAGAATAATATTTTGTAATCTATTTCAAATTAGTATTCTATTTTAAATTTAGTAAAATAGAATTCTTTCACGAATTCAATCGATATTTAATTATCTGTATTATATTCTAAACCAGGGAAATTACACAAATGAATGAAGTTGGTAAGTTCGAAAGAAAGTATAATTTTATATGTATTTCATGTATTTTAAATATAAAGGCTTGATAAGGTGTATCCCTAGAATGTAGTATTATATATCAATTATTTAAATAAAGTCTGCCCTGTCAAGAATCAGAAGGTTTCGTTCGTCTTTCTTACAGTCGATCCCGTCGTACCTCCGCATTGCCAAGTCCCCAAAGGAATGTAGCCGTATCTACACAGTTATGAGTGACACCTTCATCTTTAAGAGAGCCCAAACTTTCTTCTCTCTCTCTCTCTCTCTCTCTCTCTCTCTCTCTCTCTCTCTCTCTCTCTCTCTCTCTCTCTCTCTCTCTCTCATCATGGGCAAAGACATCTCTTAAGTTACGAGTATTTCCTTCTCATAGCAGGGAATGAGAAGAAGGTTATGATAACAACAAACTTTTCATAACATATTAATTATAAGAAATTTTTCTTACTACATCAATTGGTTTTTCGTCTTAGACAATATTTGATAACTCAAACCAATGGTGAATAATATACTCAGAGGTAGTAACATCTTTATAAACTAATGGACCGATTATTGGAAATTATGTATGTATACTAATGTATGTATACTCATGATGAACATCATGTTTAACTTCTTTAAACCATGGCGCACATTATATTTACTTGTATTGTATTTTGTAATATGGGCCGGTGGCCTAAAAGTATTATTTTTATTATTCTTGAATATTTCAAGTTGTAAAACTAGTTCCAGGCTGGGTGTACGATATGGATATTTTAGGAGTGCGATACGGAATTACGTATGGAACATCTGTATCGAACGCCAGATCAGCCATTTAGGATTAAATTAGTATGCAACAAAGAAGAAATTTGTGAAGTTTGTTCTTTAATGACAGGAGTGTTGATTTAAATATCATTACAATGACATTGTACAACATTCCTGCGGAATATGTAAAAGATGTTTTGTACAAGTAGCGTTGAAGTGAGGAACGTGAAGACTACAGTTTGAATTTGATCGCACATCGTGTGTTTGGATATTTTAAATTGGAAAATAAGAGATACTGGTATATTGTGAAACATGTTATTATATTTGTCAAAATATCTTTACAATACTTTACTCTATTATTGAAAGGTGATCAATAGCAATGTATATATCCATAATAAAACATCTCAGCATGGATTCTGGCACATACGAAGAGAGGCTGTTCGAATAGTCTATTTTGGAAGATACTGCAGAACAAACACTCTTTTTTATCTACCATTTTAAATTCCTTTCAATAATCATATCTACAATTTTTATTATTTTCTATATTATTTAGTTCCCTGAACAAATATACTGGTATCTTCAAATTCCATTATGTTTTGCTTTGATCTAAATGCATTACAGGTTTTTCAGTGTTTAATTGTATTCAAGCGAAGACATTTATCACTGATGGCATGTAGAGATGTGTATTTCTTAAAAGGATTATTTTCATATGAATTTGTTAATCATTACTGACAAGGAGAAATAGCAAAGGACCAAGGCTATAGTCTAGACTCCACTTTTGACGTATTGTATAAAGACGACGTAGCAATGGCAACAGAAACGAGCTATTCCATTCATGTCAGACAAGAATCAACCAAGCAAGTGAATTATTAGTGATTTTTTTTCATCAGCATTTCATGATCTACTAGTGATTTTTTTCATCAGCATTTCATGGTCTACTTAAATGCTTTTCCAACAAATCTAAGGAAATTGCTTCGATTATTTCTTCATCAGCTATAACTGCTAATCATGTCTCAACGAAATGTGTATGGGTGGTTTGGCAGGAATGCTATTCTCTGAAACCTGATTTTGCGTTATGCAAAAGATTTATTTTTTTTAACTAGGCGAAGATGAAGGGCTAAATGTTTTTCAAATATTTTAGATTAGGTTGGTAAAATCTGATATAGGTCCATTATTAGTGGAATACAGTGTGCTTTAGTTTGAAAGGTTGGATTTAAGTTCGAAATATTGAAATTAACTGTACGTAGGCCTTTTTGTTTGTTAGAGAATTTTAGAATTATAATTCATTGAGAGGTTTCAGGATCAAACCTGGATTGGGATAGACATCTATCAACCTGTTCGGTAATATGGGCAAAGTCTCTTAATTGACATAAGCATGATTTTCTGGTCAGTAATAGTTAAATCTGCATCTTTAAAGAACGTGTTCTCTTCCTGACATTTGCAGTTCAAAAGATTGCACTTACAACAAATATTGATTAATTTATCAAAGTAATCCAGGGGTTACCCCGAGATAAGTCCTAACGGTGCATGTATGTATAATCATGTATAGAGTTTCGGTGATTAGAACCCTAGTAAGAGTTTTGATGTCAGTTAGACATGTCTTCAACGTGTCATTATCACTATTCCATCATGACATCGATGTTGCCATCATCGTGACATCGTTATTGTTCAACCATGCCATCGTCATTGATCCGTGGTGTCACAATTACCGCTCTACCAACCGTTCCTGTGTCCATTTCAATCCAATTTTGGTTCTAAGCCGTTACTTTCAATAACACTGAAGTAAACTATTCGTGAGATGTTTTGTTTATTGAAATTGTTCTTATGTAAAAAGATTAAATATTGTTTTTGTCTTTATATGTTTTAGGCTGATTTGGTATGTATATCGATATCGCACTAACTTTCTTCGCATTTCTTCATTGTTATCAGGTAAAGTTCGCTCTGTATGAAAACATACCCTGGTCACCTATAACATATTTGATGGATACCGAAGCAACAAGGAATCGTGGTTTTCCAAGGAAAGAGCACTGAGCTCAAGCTGGTTGGATATGTCGGGATCTACTCAGATGCTATACTTCTCTATCAAAGGGTAAATTTTGCTAAACATAGTTACGTATATTTATTCTTGTCTTTTGTTGGATTTTCTCCATAATTATATGTTGTGTATGTCTATATTGTGCAAGAGACCTTGGTCAGTAATCAAGTTAAGGGCCTACCTGATTCGTGACATTTATTTTGTAAACAACGTAGTACATAGCTAATATTTCTCTATGATTGTAGATTAAATATTCGGATCATTGTTAATGGAGGTAAACATGTTTTGCTTGCAGCTGAGTTTAGGACATTAATTTTCACTTGGAAATAACGGATCTTCTTGACAGCTTAAAGTGTTCTAGACGGAAGTTGTTTACTAACTTGATGGAAACTGACCTGCATCCTGGTGATGTTATTGTGGCATTGCATTTTATATTAATGTCGTTTACTTCAAAATTACTCATTCCAACTTAACATCAATCTTTAAAGAAGTCAATTTTAGTTGTGTTTCAGGAAATATTTGACAGAATTTATTTATTTTAATTATTCACTGGAATTTCAAAGTGCTCAATACTCTTAAGACCAAATAACTATTTTTGGGATTATCTAATCAAGGGCAGACATTTTGATTATTTGGGATTTAATTTACAATACTGTAAGTTCTTTTTAAACTTGGTCTTCGCTCTTTTCTAATACTTATTTTGAGACCGTTGAGTCATAACAACAGCTAAAACGCTAGCAAATAATAATTGAAAATTATGTCTGTAGACACTTTTCATGTTTCGGAATGCTATTAGGGCTGGTAAGCTTATTAATAATTCTTCTTCTATGTCAGTAAACAATTTAGCGTGATCAAACGACATTGTGTCATATATACATACATACATACATACATACATACGTACATACATACATACATATATATATATATATATATATATATATATATATATATATATATATATATACATATATATATATATATATATATATATATATATATATATAGTAAAGACATATATTTTGCTGTGATAAATCGTACTAAATGTACTTTAATATCCAAGTTGTACAAAAACTACAATCTTCGAATCTAAAATGACCCTCGGGTTGTGCTTTTATGTGTTTACTAATAACGCCAACGGCTATATTCTTTCAACGAGGATGAATCTTGCAAAATTTCTTACTTCCTTTTCACAAACATTTTAGAATTTGTTCACAAAAATTATTTTTATTATTACACGTATAATTATAATTATTATTGGAGTGACTGGCTCGATGCAGCTGATCAAAATTTCGCAATTGTTCATTAACCCACTATTTACGACAAAAGAGAAACCAGACAATTCCAAAAGAACATAGTCGGGTGTTGAAGAATCTTGTAGAGGTTGTTTAAAGTTACGAATCACACGTCAAATAAGAATTTCTCCAAACGCATTTCATCAAATGATGCAACAGCGTTCAGCTTTATTTATTTCCTCATTGTATATCATCTCTGTGCATATTGAAATCAAACTTCATGTTGATACAGTATATTATTTACGTTCTTGTGTCATGTGTTTTGTTCTTGTTTCATTCGTGTGAACTACTTTTGTGGCTTTGAGCCCGTGACAAAGAATCGGTAGACTCTGAAAAGAACTTGGGTTGGTTTTATACCTGTTTTGAACTTCTGTTTGTCAGGTTTTCTGTCATTTCTCTCTCTCTCTCTCTCTCTCTCTCTCTCTCTCTCTCTCCTCTCCCTCTCTATATATATATATATATATATATATATATATATATATATATATATATATATATAGAGAGAGAGAGAGAGAGAGAGAGAGAGAGAGAGAGAGATTATCTTGCAATCAAACTTATATAGTGGCTCTTGAATGTTGATGAGCATGTTTAGGAAGGACAATTTTAGTGTCACTAAAACCTGAATTGCTAAACACCTTATCGCTTTAATTGAGCTAATTATTAAGAAAAAAGTAGCCAATGAAACTGCTAAGATTTGTGTCTTACCGCAAAAATATACTTAAGTAGCATTGCTGAAAAAGTTTACAAAGGTGAATCTCAGGAAATAACCTGTTCAATGCTGTAATGCCCTTTCATAAATCTCTATATTATTAGGAAGTAAAGTAAATGCGGTTTTTCTTTGCTGAACAATTCCTGGACACTAGTAGTCTCTCTCTCTCTCTCTCTCTCTCTCTCTCTCTCTCTCTCTCTCTCTCTCTCTCTCATCTAAGGAAAGGAATTGTCGCCATAGAATTGTCAACTTCGCCTCTTTACCAATTCTAGTGATTCATTCCTTCGACGCCATTTCTTCATTCATCCGTATTATGCTGCTTATCCTGCAGACGCCAGATGGACATTTGCAAGCTCAGGAATACAGGCATGCTGTTTATTCGACAGGCATGCGTCATACCAAAACCTTGTCTATGCGAGGAATAGAACCAGTGCGATTTATGAATCACAAGGTCAGAAATCAACAAATTAAATTATTTATGAATCACATACTTTATTTATTTATTACATAATTTGATCGGAATAGTTCAACATGCAATGCCTGTGAATACCATCTCGCACATGCATGGCTTATTGAATTATTTATGTTGATTTAACATTGGCATCAGATTCCTGCATTCCATCGTTTGGCACGTGGGAGGATATATGTATGTTCATCAAAATTAATAACAAGCAAATGTGTTCTTTGAAGTTAAAGGTGCTTTAGACAGTGCTGGGCTTTGTTAAACCGGGAGAAATCGAGTTTTCATTTCAGTACAACCCGGTAACAAGGACTGCTTAATTACAACTGAATGACTGAAGGTTCATCGAATCTCTCTTGCCCGTCATTACCCTTATTATAGTACAAAATATATCATATTTGATAAATTTTAAACGTAAAGGATAGTGATGGAAAGAACAAAGACAAAAATGATGTCATTAAATCGTTCACGTTGAAGCTATAGAGAGAAGACTAAGAATTAAAATATATTTTTTTCATTTCATTTTTATATTTCGTGGATAGTGTTTGTTAGGATTTGTGTTTATATTTATAGCGTGTTATTTCAGGCGACATACTTAGCTTCAGTTCCAGAGAAATTATATGCTATCTCGTGTATCATCCACTATTACATCATTTTTATCATTTTCTTTATTTTCAGGTTTTGGGAAAGCAGATGTCTTGACAGTCTGTGTCAAATTTAAAGAAATATTGACAGTGTGGTAAGAGTGCTTGAAGATCATCAGATGTTGATTCTAGGATTTGAATAAAAATTTAGCATTTCCAAGAGCTTTTAAACTGTTTGTATATAAGCCAAAGTCAAGAATGCAATACATTCATGGCTAATAAACAGTATATTCATAAATTACATTTTGGATCTATACAAAGAAAATCTTGCAAAAGTGTTTACTGGATACAAAATAATGGCTGTCTAAGCGATATCTCTCATAACCTGATGTGCGCTCTGACTAATCAACACTGGGTAAATTTGTTACACTATACTCACGAAAATAATCTATGTGGCAAGGTAGTTGGTTGCAAATTCACACTGTTATAGGCCAGTTATATACAAAACAACATGCATAAATTTAGGCCTGAAAACGTGTACAAAAAAATCAAAAATACTACTCCCTAACCGTGGAAGGAAAAGTTAAACTTAATGTTAATTTATCAGGCACACTGAACGGAAGGGTTAGGCTCGGAATCTCTCGATAATATGCTTATCATAACTGAAAACATAGCAAAACAACTATAGTTACATATTTCTTAAAACACTAATTGTATGTGGACTTATCGATGCTATAGTCTATATATCTTTGTATTTATCTAGCATGAGAAGCAGTGAGATATCATTAAATTTAAAATCATAAATAAAAGAAACTAAACTGTTTTTTCTTCGTGCCTTTTTAAAACTGAATTCAAATCATTGTATGTGCCATTCAATGCTAGATAGAGTAATGTAATAAACGAAGTGACGTTATAGCATGAATCGTTGTGAGACATTTTATCAATATTTTTATATACATTAATAACATGAAAAAATGTCATATTACAAGATGTTGCGATATTTCATAAAATGAATTCTGATTATTAAGACTCTCATTTTTATACCTTTTTATAAAAGTCGAATATGTGTTCTAGCTGAACACTACGATACCATTTACAACACAGACATATATCACAGTAAATCGTCCTATAGTTAGAAATCAAAGTAACATTGTACAGTAAGATCCTACATGGAGAAAATGATAAGGCGCGAGCCTCTCTCGCCTATGTTAATAAATTATTCCATGCTTTAAGTCAGCAAGATGAAAAAGAATGTTTTAACGCTGGGAAGGTCATGAAGTCTAAAGTCAAAATGTGGTGAACTTCACCCAAATTTGCTGACTATTTTGGGGCGAGGAATGCGTTATGCAACAATCTCAAAGGTCCACAGCAAAAGGGTGAGTCAATTGCTCTGGTCTAGAATCGTTTTTGGAAAAACGGAACGCATTATAAGCCTCAACTTGTATATAAGTAGCCGCCCAAATGGGCAAAATAGCAACACATGCTTGCACATTATTGGCCCTGCTCCATCTTTACAGATTAGAAAAATATATACTTTACATTTTAAAGTTTCTACTGGTGCATTTTAAGATCTATTCTTCTCATATCACCATGTAATAAATTGGCATTTTAGGATATTGTAGTAATTTTTTTGTTTCCTTTTTTTAAAACAAACTGCATTCTTTTTAATTCTATGTGTGAGTTATAAACTATGTTGTTTCTAGTTGTAATATTACATTATTGTTGGAAACTATTTCGCAACCAACTTCATGCTCTACGATAATAAGTTTTAGCAATAAAATAAACTCAAAGATACAAACCATAACGTTTCCTGTATATAGGGTGTAATATTCAATATTATTTATTTTCTACAACACGATTTCAGCATTTGTCAGAAATATTGGCTTCTTTCTAAAGGACAAGGTTCGATAAGGGCAGATTTTGGTCCCCAATCAGGTTTTTATGAAACTTAGATAAAAGAAGGATCACCCTCGTCCCACAATATGTATTTAATTCTTATCCAGGAACACTTTTAATGATGAAAATACACTACTAAAAAGCTAATGGTTTTATTTTCTGTTGTGGAACCTATTTTCGTAGATTATTGATGGCTAAACACACCCCTATGAAGCTGACTGCCGAAAAGAGATGCACTTAACATTATGCATCTCCACACAGTATTCCCAATAGTTAATAATAGTGTATGCAAATATGTCCTTTTATTTAGAAACATTGTTTACATGTTGCCTATAATTATGTTAAGTACGGTTAATTCCCTCTGACGAAATTATATACTTTTTAAAAACTTTTATATGAGAGAGAGAGAGAGAGAGAGAGAGAGAGAGAGAGAGAGAGAGAGAGAGAGACCCATTAGCTGTAAGGCATGCGGCACGCCACGCATTTGTGTTTTCCGTAAAATTTTGTTACAAATCGAGGATATCAATTTTGATATATTCATTGTGAAGACATTGAGTAGACAGGCACCTGTTTCTTATTTAATATGATATGGTCCTCCAGAATGAAGGTAAGGAAAATGAAAATAAAACAGTAGAGAGATTTTTACGAATGTAATTCTTCCAGCCACCACCCTCCTCTTATCCCACCATTATTTCAAGAATTGCATTAACGTCATTACTGTCACTTAACCATTTAGCCCTCAAATATTTTGAAAAAAAATATTGCTGCTCAGATGTGTATAGAAGCAAAAAAAAAAAAAACCAAACTGTTATATCCATTGTATTAGTTGGAAAATAATTCTTGAGGTAGACAAAAAGAGAAAAATACAGGTCCAAAAAAAGTCCCACCATAACCCAGCACAATCAGAAAAATTGAACATAAAATGAAGCCTTGAATTAAAGTACACTAATTGTTTAATGTTAAATTTAACGATCAAACAATCCAACAAGCAACTCTCTGGTCTGATACATGTCAAAATGCTTTGATTGGGAATCCATTCAAATGATCTATTAATAAACACTCACGACGCATGGGCACACTCCCTCAGATATGACATCGAGCTGTTTAGCATCTGGTCTTTTTTTTTTAAAGTAGTGCATACTAGAGGATAAATATAATTTGCACTCGATTTTAGGCTGGCAATCCGTCTATTAATTTAAAGTATCATCTAAAATAATGCAGTAACAATGTGGTCTGGTACTGACGAAATTTCAGTTTGCAACACAGGTATACAAATCATGTTGAAATTTTTATAAAAAAAATTATTTATTATACATTCAAATTGCAGCAGCTGAACACTGGCAAAAGACTAAAGACATTCTCCACAAGTACCGTCATCACCACATTTTTCTAGCTACGGTCATACACATGACCTCTCTATCTTTCTCTCTCTCTCGTCACGGATGTTCTTAGTCACCTATCTATAGAAATATATATATATATATATATATATATATATATATATATATATATATATATATATATATATATATATATATATATATATATATATATATATATATATATATTTGTGTGTGTGTGTGTGTGTGTGTGATAAAACCAATTCTTGTAAAGCTAAAGCTCTTCCACGATGTACAGAGAGGCATACAAACCCCTCATAACAGTTACAGACGATAATACATTATAACCTAAATCTGAATTGCCCTTCTCCATTAAGGTTTATATAGCCATATAGTTTTGGCAGTTGAAAGGGGACGGTAAGAAATCTAGCAAAAATAACCTTTTATAAATTCAGTGTGCATGAAACACGTGCCACCTCTTAAGATTTAGGAACACAGTTTCATGGGGGGGGGGGGTCGTGACGTGGCTGCTCCGTTGGTCGAACATTGGATTCGTAATTTAAAATTCATGGTTGCGATACCTTCCCAAGCCACAGCTCAGGCTGGCTATTTTGGGACATCATTGGGAATATCACTTTACTTCCACTTCCTTGGCAAGATATAGTCATTAAGGATGATAAAGTGCAGTTACAACCCCGCCCACCCCATTAACGTGAAGGCAACCAGTCGAAATTGCAGTATTTTAAAGACGAAATACTTCACGATTAATTTTTAAACTCCTAACTCAGAAACACATACCAAATGGAACGTAAGACAGAAATAAAGAAAGTGTGGACAGACTGCACATAAATTGCAGAAGGCAGCAATAAAATAAACCTATTTATATTTAAAAGAAAAGGAAAAGGAAAAATTATAAAGAAAAAACATGAAAAAGGGATTATGATTGGGCCCGAACAGCTGCTGTCTGATACATTAG
>JAECUM010062149.1:0-10299 GCA_016617855.1 Megalonaias nervosa | reverse complement strand
CTCTGGATGTAAATCTCATGTCTTTTTTAAAACACAGTGAAGAATGACCTTTTTGATGTAAAAGTAGATAAAGTGATGTTTATATTCGTTCTTATTATATGCTCATTTTTTTCTCCGTTAACTTTACATTGTCAGAATCGTTCAATATTTTACAATATTGCACACTTTCATATTGCACTCACGTGCAAGACAAGTGTGCCCAACAGTGTATTAGGAACTACTTTGTAAACAAATCATGTACACTCGTGTAGTAGACGTTTTACGTTTTGGTTGATTAAATTTGTTTCTGAATGAACTGAAGCAGATGTTTCATGGACTGCCACATATCAGCAGCTTTGGCACATTCTACGTTAACTTTTTTGATACAATGTTTCAGATTTAGGCAAGCTATAGACGCCAGACAGGGTCCCTACAAATAACATGCAAGTTATAAGACATAAACTGTCTACTTTAGCTGGTAATAAATAATGTCAAAAATATACTTACAATTTTACATCCTGAATTTCCTCAAAATGTACTTTCTTAGTTCTGCAAATCCGAATTACATGAGCCATGTCATGGGTTCTCAAGGTTGATCACACAGTTCGAAATTGTACTGTAATTTCGAGGATATTCCAAGTGCAGTTACATCCTCCATACTGCACTCAAAATGAAATAAACATTAAATTCCACAGCGTCTTTTCGATAACTGCAATTGAAAGACTTCATATTTTTCCCACATTATGATCTAAATCATTCAATGACAGAACAGAAACACGCATGCCGATGTCAACACACTTCAGCCTCGCTGCTTCAATACGATGTATTTCATGTAGAACTGGCACAGACGCTGCTGGAATCCGATGTAAGTTACTTCATGTAGATAAATCCAGACCATAATCACGAAATTTCGTCGAATCGACAAAAATACCAAAACGTATTCATTCCAGATCAAATGGAAAAGTTGTTGTAATGCGCATTCATTCACAATATGACTCCAAATTTCAATTTTAAGTAGACCAAACGCCATTTTCTTTCGAAACTTCAAATTTATCTGGACGGAGTTACGTGCGCATTGATAATGTTGTTGTTTAATGATGCCTCTACGTTTGTGTATTTAGTTTGGAATACGGCATACATTCAGTTACTTTGTTTCTTATAGTGTATTTTTATTTATATATTTAAGCCTTGGGTAGAATAAGAAAATGAGCATATAATAAAAAGGTTACTGAATTTGTATGGGAAAATAAGAACTCGTTTTGTCGGATGGATATACTGCACTCCCAAGGTCGTGTAGTATAGCCATCCGAAAAACTCGTTCATATTTTCCCATACAAATGCAGTAACCTATAAATACGTTGTGTTTCTAGAAGACTGCTCAACCGTACTTGGATCCTATATAAGTTGGAAAGGTAGACAAACATGATTTTCAGATGTAGACATTGTTGCTTTTCTACTGAGCTCATTAAAAAAATTTAAACAAATGACAAAGGAACAGAATCTTTGATATTTGTACTATTGTTTCGGAAGACCAGTTACTCACACAAGTATATACAAGTATAATTCAATAGTTAAACTGGCTGTCAACCCTTTTGGTGTTCTCTCTCTCGCCATCGATCGATCGATGCAATCTTCACAAGTTCAAAGGACAGGTACAGGATTAGGGTAAATTAGTTCTTGAGAAAGTTTGCTTAGTAGAAGGAAAATCAAATCAACTGAGGGAAAAACAAGCATTCGGAATTGAAAGAATGGGTGACTATGTAATCTACATCCTTATTACACGTACAATCATTTAAAATATTTCCATGCGAATGATTGATGTAAATAACATTGAATCTCAACGGGATATATAGTCTATTTACAAGCATACACTTTGACTGTGATAGATAGTTTCTCAAAATATGCATCCTCTGACAAAATGGTGTGAAAAAGAGATAACGCTATATATCAGGCATTTAAAGGTATCTTCTTAGAGCGAAAGTCAACAAAGTCTCAGTTGTAGGTAGGAAAATAATTGGAGATGGCGGAAAAAGTCAAACGTTGAATATTGTCTTCTTTCTCTGACAAGAAAAAAAAATCCATTCTTGAAAAATTTAATAGGACATTAAAGACTTGAATGTAAAATTACTTTACACAAAGCGAGACTAAACAATGAATAAATGTATTGCATAAGCTGGTCGACGAATATAATAACTCCTATCATGGATCCAAAGACACGATCCCAATTCAAAGAAGCAAAAATAAGAATGAGAGCTCAAGTCTTGCTTAATTTTGTTGAATATCGATGAACTGATACCAAAATATAAAATAGGCTAAAGGGTGGGGATTTCAAAATAAAAATCTCAATGAGGGTTGCCAATCAAATTTTACAAGAGACATTTTATTAGAGTAAAACGGGTGATATTAGGTGTCACGAATTTGAAGACTGAAATGGAGATGTTATTGATGATAGTTGTCAATGTCTGAAAATACGACTTGTATAAGATTTAAAAGAGTTTAAGGTCTAAAAACATGAACGCCAAAAATATGTCTCATTATAATAAAGGTTGAATATTGAAGATAAAATGAATTGGTACCATTAAATTGTAACGAAGCTCCTCAAAATAAATTGGAGTTAATTATACAAAATAAGTATTTAGATATTTTGTACGATTAAAATATTTGTTTAAAATTAATCTTTTGGTGTTGTTAATACTGAATCAAGGTCATGGATAACATTAAAATTTAAATCATCACAATTAATGAGAAAATGATGCTTTTTAAGACATTTGTTAACAAACAATGATAGATCTGGAAAACAATAATAAATATTGTTTAAGAAAATATATTCAATAAATGAATAATTATACTACAATGATTCTAAAAGTCAATTCCAATGTTAAAATGTGTATAAAACACAAGTAACATAAAGTAGTATTAGAGGCTGTAAGTGTAACATTCAAAAACCAGCTGAACAGACAGAAAAAGGAAATACAAAATAAAAGCGATGTAAATGGTGTATAAAGCTCATTAAATAAAACTTTTATCAAAGCAGAGAAAATATTATTACAAGAGGAAAGAATCAAATAAAAATTAAATATGACTAAGGAAAGATTATAACAAACCAGTCCTTTTACGCTTACAGAAAAGGTAACTTTTTAAATATTTATTTAATTTAATATATAGTAAAATAAATTAATACATTATACACCCATATTGGAAACATAAAGAAGAAAGGAGATCAACCTTGGACACGTGTATCAAGTAGAAAAGACATTTTTAAATGCGTTATTCATCGACATGAAGAAAAACAATAACTGCGGCAAGACTTCAAGATTCGTTTAAAAGGTGATTAAATTAGTATATATTTATTGAGGAAACAATAAAGATTGATTTTAATTTTCAGTGGAGTATAACACCACTTAAAAGCGATGATCAATAGGATGATAAGAGGTTTTGGTTCGGTGAAAATTAAGTTAGATTTGTCTTTGAAGCTTAAAAACTATTACCTTCAGAAACAGGAGCATTGCATCACCTGCTAAAACTGTTATTATAGAATTAAAGGTGCAGGTAAAAAGAAGGAAATGAACATAAGAGGCCGTATAATCGCGTCAGCTGATATAACTTTAATAATGGTTTTGATGCTTGAGATTGATAAACTGCCTTCATAAGTTAAACGTTCCTTTTTGAAGTTCTAGTGATATGAAAAGTATTACCGAACCAAGTAACCGTTCATAAATGGTTGTGATCGTTCATGGGCAACAAAGACAGACAGCATGACATATTCCATATTTTGCATCTATATTCAGGCAGTACACAAAGATTGTGAATTCACAGTTAACGTTGGAAAAATTGCATTGAAACGTTTTATGAATATTTACAAGAAATGGCGGTGCTAGTGTATGAAGAAATTAAACAATAAGCGCTGCTGAAACAAGTTTTCCGAAGGACGATAAAATTAAATTTTTATTTGACCAAAATATGCCATATTTGTGAGAGAGAAA
This sequence comes from Megalonaias nervosa, assembly GCA_016617855.1. NCBI lineage: Eukaryota > Metazoa > Mollusca > Bivalvia > Unionida > Unionidae > Megalonaias > Megalonaias nervosa. The sequence continues at coordinate 6,337 of JAECUM010062149.1, read as the reverse complement.
TTGTTTTTGGATAACAGACAATAAATTAAGAGATCGTGATCAATTAACTTTATATATATATATATATATACTACAATTACCGAAAATAAATACCAATTTTTATTCCCAATTGATCAAGTATTGGCTTCAACCCATATGAGCATTCTGATGACGATAATTGATTCAAAGTAACTTCAATTGAAAGATTCGTGCAGGACTTACAGGTGAAGGAATGAACGAGCACGACTATCAATATTCAAAAGATGACATGGGACTTTTTAAATAACATCTCTTCTGAGCCTGCGTTATTATTTCACTATTCATTTTAAAAAATATTTTTATGATATGTAGCATTTTTTGAGGAATTTAGAAATGTTTGCTCTGAAACTGACAAAACCAGATTAAGTTGATTACAATAGTGAACCAGGATAAGCTCATAGATTAGCTCATGCTGCAAGCTGAACTAAACAGGAACTTAATTAAAATTATAAACTGATCATGATGGGTTGTTTTAGTCTCGAATAAGAGGAGGTATTAGTAGTCATTTTATACAGATGTACTAAACCAAATCATGAGTACTACCATATTGATTATGCGGGTAAACTGAGTATATGAGCAGATTTACAGGAAAATTGACTTTATGTAATAAGCTTAAGATACTTACCATTTTGCATACTATGACAGAAAAATGTTTTGAAACCATAATAAAGTACATTTTAGCACTTTAGTGTGGCATTTTATTTTATCTACATGCTTGAGACAGAATCCATATCGCTTTCACAATGCAATGTAATGACGCTAAGGTTCCGTTGCACAAACTGTAACGTAATATTTGAATTAGTTACATAAATAATTCTCATTCAAACTTATTTCATGGCGTAAAATGAAGTTTAGTTATTTAATAGTGAACAGTTTTAGTTAACTGTTAAATATTTATAATGTAGCTTTCATTATCTTTAATATCCATACGTATATTGTAACTATCATATGTCGGGCAATGCATATTATATTTGAGTTCTGACATATGCTTATGTGAAACTTGATTTTATTATTTTCGATTTAACATAATCATGTTGTTACGACTCTATTGTCTTCAATTAAGCAGCATAAAGAAGCAAAACCAATAAATTTTGTGAAACTTAACAAATAATTTAATTACCAAGGCTATCAAATCAAAAGTTAAGAGGAACTTACAGTATAATGAATTAAATCATTAAAGTCCATAACAAGCGAACGTTCCGAATGAATTCCAGATCCTCGAACGTACTGCACAGTCAACAGTCCTGGTGTATCATAATGGCATTTTCCAGAACTGATTTGAATAAATTCACAATAGTCCCAGAATCATATTTTAGTCAAGTGAGCACTTTGTAATTCCAATGAATAATCCTAACAAATATTTTCTCTCAAATTATATATAAAACATTACACACATCTGCAGACAGATGTTAAAAAAAGAAAAAGAATGATTGTCCATCTCTACCCCGTCAAATACACCCATATAGCCATGAAACGCATTTTTTTCCCCTACTCGCCACGTGAAAGTTTTGCACAATACCCCTTGTCGTAAAACGCCTACCTTACTGACCTATCCAATGGGAGAAAACTTAATTCTTCAAAAACCAGATCTGACCTCACTAGCCAGTGGGAAATTACTCTAAACTTGTCAACAGGTTCAATCAATAGGTTGAATTTAAATTGTTAACACCTATTTATACCTCAATATCTTTAAAATAGAATTTATACCCATGGACAAAATGTTCGCTATATATTATCTTGTTTATAGAAGATCATTACAATTTACAGTCATGAACAAAAATGGCACACAGTATACATACAGCTATGTACCATAGGTTATACAAAATATAGATATACATAACACAAATAACAACAATAAATATACGGTGATGCAAAAATTATTGTATTATTCTAACATAATCTCCCTGCAAGTATGCTAAAAAATAACATGAAGCTCCTCACTCCTTCTTGAGTCTTGGACATGCGATGTCCTAATAACAGGGCCTGATAATCTCCTCACATGTCACATTTTTACACAAGTACCCTTGATGATGCCTACTTAGTCCAGCACTCTGCATCACGTCTGGACGCTTGTCGATCTCGATCGTCTTTCCAAGGATCTTCATTATATTGATTGGGAGCTCCTTCTAATCGGAAGCTTTCTTTACAAACACTATATTGTGCGTCCGCATCTATTCGGATACACTGATGTCCTCCACACACACACACACACACACACACACAAACACACACACAAAAGAGCGAATGACTACGTAATAATGTCAACTTTTATACGTACCTATTTTCTTCAAGCGTTGACAAAAATGAAACAAATAAACTTTACAAAATTTTGCATGAAAGCGTAGGGAAATAATATAAAACATATTCTATCCAGTAACATTCGCCTGAGAATAATTAAACAGTTGTATGATCCCTCATTATGGTTAATATCTGGCTACTGGATGTAATGTATTATGATACATCGTGTTAATATGGAAAAGATTACATAAAATCGATAAGCACAAGAACGTATGCCTTGCAATGGCTCGAAGAATTGGGCAATATATCCCTTCCAGTTTCTCCATTGCCATTTAGTATCTCGATCAGCTATGCGATAAGGACTGTTACATTCCCATCCGTTAGCATTTCTCTCATGTTTAACATGTCGTTATATCTGAGATTCTGGTTCTGGCTGGAAGTACAATTTTCTCGGCAAACGCAACTCTTTCTGATAAAATCACCAACCTCTCTTCTATTAATTTCAATAATTACATCGTCAGATTGACTATCTATGGCTTCCTCCTCATTGTTTGATCCTTCGTCCTCGGGATTCAAATTATTATATTATACAGCATTATCGTCCAATAATAGCGGGTGCGAATGGTGTGAGAATTCACGAATACAACAAAGTGTTCCGCAAATATATCTTCTGTGTTTGAATATTTCTATTGTTTTGTTTATTTCGATGTTAACTATTCGAACAATGCTACATAATGCAATAATCCTTTTATTTAATTTAGTTTTAATGCATCTGTTTTCGCTGTACGCAATTCTTCAATATCATGGCTGTTATTAATTTTCAAATCTTTCTATGTTGTTTGCTCGATAATTGCTGTTTCATCTGCTTTCTCGGCCACTGATTTAAAACTTCTATCGCAGAAGCCGGTTAATAATGTTTCTCACATTTACTTAACGTGGAAAAGTATGTTACAGACATAACATAAAGGTTATTCACTTTTCCTTCTCCATCTTATATACGGATGTTTATTTTCTTTATGCTACCTATTTGCAATTTATGCTAATGATCTTTAACACTGTATGAAATAAAGTCAGTATAAAAAACATTCTCAACAGGTAGAGACTATAGCAAACAGTGGTTATAACAATTTGACTAGTTTTGTCTTGGTCTGATGATACAAATATAGAACATTCTGATCCATAACTGCAATTTAGAGTTGTGCTTGGTTATATACATGGTGTAACTATTAAATGGGCTAAATAGAAAGTTTCAATTGTTTTTCCAGCACCTGATATAAATTATTTCTTCATTGTCGTTATTTGCTGTTATGCCTCCTTTCACCATGTTTATGTCTGTTTGAAGGATATAAGAATCATCTGAAATTAAAATAGTTTTGTTTCATTCTTGTTGATGTGGAAGTGAAATGTGATGGTTTCATTTCAATGAAAATATTGTAATAACCAATAACAAAGTCTATGTTCTCTAATGAAGTAGATAGTATACCATCTCTTTTATTAGTTGGACTGGTAAAGCATATTTCTTTCTCAGGTTTTCCTTCTCTAGAAACAATTAAATTTCCGTTTGTATCTGAAAGATTCATAAATCCGAATATTAAGGTCCCCCTGTATAAGTTCTATATTCATTACAGTTTTTAATTCATGTTGTTGTAAATTTCTACAAAATCTCTAAGTTGTTTTTTCCTTCTACAATTTTTGCAAAACACCTCAACTTGTTGACTCATTGTGTTGGAGACTTATTCCTCTGTGCATTTGTTGTTTCCTTTTATCTTTAGTCTTTGTTTACTATTAATCAAATGCTTCATGGCTAAATTCATTGTGAAGTATTATATTTGCCTTACTAACCATATCATCGCTTCTGTTTAACTTACTAATCGCAGAGGTCACTATCTCATCCGGTTTAAAATTTTTATTGTAAACCTTGTTGTCTCTGAACGTTTTTGCAATAATCCTTACTATTACTGCACCAGACTCACTGAAAACTAATGAGATAAGAAGAGGACGAAGACGGGGTGATTCCCTCTCTCCATATATTTTCATTTTATGTTTGACCCACAGCATCATATGTTTCCAAGTATTAAGGATATTAAGGTATGCAACAGAGACCATTGAATATCACATATATGCTGCGGACACCTTACTAACTTTAAGTGGCAGTGAAAAATGTATTAAATTTGCATTAGATTTTTCAAACATCAATTTGCAAAGTTCTCTGGATTTGGTGTACAAACTGAAAAGACAAATGCTGACTAATTTACGAAATACTGTACAAGCGATTCTTACAAACAAAATTCTTAAATAAGAAAAGTGTTAAACACTATTTAAAATTAGATGAAACACAATAGCAATTAATTGAGGTAAAACATTGTATTACAAAGAGGTATCCAAAAGAAAATGCAAATATCTATTAAGAAAGGTCACAATAAGATGTTAGAACACCGTCTACAGTGACTAAATGTGGAAGTTGCTCACTGGGGCATTGGAGCTGGGTAAAAGCAGAAAATATATCCAAACCTTTGCAACAACAGTTAGAATTAACAGTTACCATTATTCAGAGAGAAGAATATATGCTCCTCAAGAAGAAAGAAAAACATTCAGAGGTTATGCAAATACTACAACAGCTGGTGAATCGTTAATAGCAAAACAACAAATGTGAAACCTGATGTTGCAGTGTATGACAAACAGAAAGCTGTCTTGTCACTTGACTTTTATAAACCGACTTGTCACTTATGACATTTCACCTGACTTGTAGTTTGTTGTTCCTTATCAGCTCTCTTGTCACTTATTGAATTTAACATGGCATGTCACTTGTGTCATTCTTATTTATAACTTGTGAATTTCAGCCGATGTATCGCTTGTTGACTTTCACCTGACTTGTCGCTTGTTATTCCATATCAGTTGTCTTTTAACTTATTACATTTAAAATGATTTGTAACTTGTGACATTCTTGTTTATAAAGTGTGAATTTCAAACGATGAGTCGCTTGTTTTCACATTTCAGCCGTTTTCATGCTTTCACTTGCTGAATTTAAGCCGGTCTCTCACTTATTTTCGAATTCTAGCTGAGTGACCACACTTTGCCTTTTAGATGATGTATTGCTTTCTGCATTTCAACTGATTTTTTCTTGCCACATATTTGCTGACTTGTCTCTTGGAACATGTCAACTAATTATTAACATGATGCATTTATTTATATTCTCCTTTTCTTGCGTTTCAGCTGCTTTGTCATATTTTGCATTGTAGACCCTTGTTTTGTTGCATTTCATCTACTTTATTACTTTTGTTGCATTTCAGTTAATTTGTCACCTGCTAGATGCCGATCTCCTCAAGATGGATGATCTAAATGAAGAAAAGTGGTTGCTGGTGTCATTAGGAGATCGCGTGAGTGTATATATATATATATATATATATATATATATATATATATATATATATATATATATATATATATATATATATATAATGATGATGTTAGCAATTGAAAGTTTATGTTTTTATTCTTAACTCCACGATGACAAGGATTGACGTTTCATGCAACTTTACGGCAATTGTTGCTGCTATCTCATGGGCGTATTACTACTTTCAATAAATATGCGATTAAGTAAAAACAAATAGTTTATGAACGCACGGCTTTTGGCATAAAATGCGATTGTGCCGGTGAACATGTATGTTTCATGATAGTTTCATACCAGAAATTGTTAGAGACATTTCAACAAATAAAACCTTTCAAGTGACTACTCAATATCTAATTTTGCGTATTATCGGGTAAATCTGAATTTTATTAGCTACACAGACAGGACACTAAGCTGAAGACAAGAGTACTTACTTAGCCTAATTTTATTTTATTTGGACATGATATCGAATGCATTACAAGTAATGACAATTGAGCGCATTGTTAGTGTTCTTTCAAACCGTACATCTTCTTTCTTATGCATGAATTTAGTCATAAAAATGCCTGCACAGTCGATAGTATATTTCCTATACTACCGAAATCCGGTTAGTGCATCATTTTATGTGGTGTTAAGTAGAGAATATATATATATATATATATATATATATATATCTTTAGAGGCAAAAAGTTATCC
>JAECUM010062148.1:0-16221 GCA_016617855.1 Megalonaias nervosa | reverse complement strand
GGTATGTGAATACAAGTCTAGACCTACCGAAGTACTGGTTCAGTGAAGAAGTAACGTGATACCACCAAAAAAAAAAAAAAAAAAATACGGCGTGAAACCGTTATATCGGTAGAACTATGTACCTCTACATCGCGATGCACTCGTCAGATCGTGCATCTGAGGTTTTTCTCTTTGACGTGTGACACGCATGCATAAATCGGACAGACGGTATGTCAGGGGAAAACGGTAGGCCTACCATACGTTCAGTCGCAGCGAAAAGCTGACATGTCACGTACGACTAATAAACGCAAAGTTTTTATAAATTTTTAATACAATGTTTGGTGATAGCGGTCGTTGCAAGAGGCTTATTAGAGGAAACCCATCCAAGTGTGATTTTTGTGACAAAGTGTTTAATCAGCGTGCAGAATTAAAGACGCATCTGAGGATACATACCGGAGAAAAACCGTACAAATGTGAAGCATGTGATAAAAGGTTTAGTCAGAGTGGAAATTTGGCTGTGCACATGCGAATGCATTTTGGTGAAAAACGATTTCAGTGTGAAGTTTGTAATAAAATGTTTTATCAGAGTGCAGATTTGAAATTGCATATCAGGATTCATACTGGAGATAAACCATACAGATGTGAAGTTTGTGATAAGGCTTTTGTACAAAATGGACATCTGGTGGGGCACATGAGGACACATTCGGGAGAAAAGCCTTTCAAGTGTGAAATTTGTGAGAAAATGTTTTCAGAGAATGCCAGTTTGAAGACTCATATGAGGATCCATACTGGAGAAAAACCATACAAATGTAAAATTTGCGATAAAAGGTTTATTCAAAATGGACATTTGGCGGGTCATATGAGGATACATTCTGGAGATAAGATATTTAAGTGTGAGGTTTGTTGTAAAATGTTTTATCAGCGTGCAAGCTTGAAGCAACACATAAGGGTCCATACTGGAGAAAAACCATACAAATGTGAAGTTTGTGATAAATGCTTTAGTCAGAGTGGAAGTTTGAGGGTTCACTTGAGGACACATTCTGGAGATAAACCGTTTAAATGCGACGTTTGTGATAAAGTGTTTACATATAATCATGTTATGAAGGCTCACATGAAAATGCATAGTGAAAAACGTGAAAACATGTGAAATATATGGTAATATTCTGTAGCAGAATGGAAACTTGAATAAGCTTGGAGAGATACCTATAATAAAATATGTGAAGTTTGTGATAAATGTTTAGTCACAGCTATTGCACAAGTTATACTATACAGATCACGTAGTCCAACAGTGTAAGATGTCTCCCCTGATATCTATATTTAGGTTGATGTCCTACTGCCAAATAATGGTGTTGTGTAGAGTGTTCCACTGTTGACTTAATGGGGAATGAGAGGCCAGATTTTCAGGAATATCTCACAAACTTGGCAACCCATATCAATGCTTTCCACAATTTAAAATCATATTGCTTTAGTCAGACTTTTTTTACTCTAATATCTTTTTCCCAATGGATTTAAATTCTGACAAAAGCAAAAAGGATGTTTTTTTCAAGTTCTGTTGGCCTACATTTCAGGTAGCTTGAATATGATGGAAGTTTGGTATGCCAAAATTGGTTAAAGGGATGATACATACTGCAGCTTGAATGAAATGAAGCTATCAAAACACTTTGTTCAATATTAGTATATTTTATTCATTTTGTTAATGAAACATACTTCAACTTTCGGCATTCCCAGCTTTCTGTTACATTCAATCCAACTGAAATATAGGCCAATAAAACTTGAAAACAATTTTCATTTGCTTTTGTAAAACAGTCATAACTGCAGATGTATTCAGCAGGGCTTCATTCTCCACGAATTTGTTTTAGTTTATATTCCATGATCTTTTTTTCAGGTGTCACATAATTTAAAGGACCTTTAAAACCATTGTTTATAGAGTTATCAAGCCAGCTTGGAAAAAGCCTGGCAATGATTGTAATATACTATAATCCAAAACCAATTTGTCTGTTTAGACTCTTTGTGAACTGAACTAACATTGATAGAAGTTTAACTTTTTTTTATGGTGAGTAGTAATGTGGGGCTGTTTATGGACAATGGGAATTAGCATTACAGACCCCACCCCCCGGGCACGTTTACGGACACGATTTATACGGACAAAAAATCACCCTGGGCACGTTTACGGACAATGGAAAATACATTACAGACCCCCTGGGCACATTTATGGACAAGATTTATACGGACAAAAATTCACCCTGGGTCTGTCTACGGACAATGGGAATTTTGTATAGCGACTAGCACATCCTGGGACTGTATAGCGTCAATGGGAATTTTGTATAGCGACTAGCACACCCTGGGATAGTATCGCCTCAATGGGAATTTTGTATAGCAACAAGAGGAATGGAACAGGTAGGGTGACATCACGGTACTGGACAGTTGCAACAATGTAGCAAGGACCGTGACGTCATGCCACCTGTGTCGATTCTATATACAAACACGAATCATTCACGTTCGTGTTTGTGTATAGCAAGTACCTTGACGTGATGCCACCTGTGTCATTTCTATATACAAACACGAATCATTCGCGTTCGTGTTTGTGGATGTTATAACTCTATACACAAGCCATCAGCCAATCAACAGTACTAAAAACAGCAATTATAAAAATCAGCCACTGTTTCATAGGCTGATGGCTTATACCAAATTACTTAAATACATAGAATCACGAACCATTTGTGTTCTACATCAATTTAATTCCTTAACTCCTAGACACTTGCAACAATGTAGCAAGTACCATGATGTCATGCCACCTGTGTCATTTCTATATACAAACACGAATCATTTGCATTCGTGTTTGTGTATAGTAAGTACGGTGACGACATGCCACCTGTGTCATTTCTATACAAAGTTTGAATCATTCGTGTTCGTGTCAGTGAATAGTATAGTATAGTATGTTTTATATATTCTCTTTTTTTCCATAGATTGCTGAACATCAGTCTATCATACACAAATTATAAAATCGACTAACAAAATTTTTTAGGTAAGAGAATAATGTTTTGGGGAGTTAAATATAAATTATACAATTGAATAAAAAAATTTTTTAGGCAAGAAAGAATAAATATCTTTTCAAGGCAGTGGAGTGGCCCTGAAAAGGGTCTTTGTCACGAACGCATAAACACACCACACTTACTATCCAAACAAATGAACGAGAACGCATAAAATACACACACATATACTATCCACACCAACGAATGAGAATGCATAAAACACACACCTATTTACTATCCACAACAATGAATGAGCAAGCATAAAACACACACCTATTTACTATCCACACCAACGAACGTGAATGCATAAAACACACACCTATTCACTATCCACACCAACGAATGAGAAAGCATAAAACGCACACCTATTTACTATCTACATCAACGAACGCGAATGCATAAAACACACACTCACACCTATTTACTATCCACACCAACGAACGCGAATGCATAAAACACACACCTATTTACTATCCTCACCAAATGAGAATGCATAAAACATGCACCTATATACTATCCACACCAACGAACGTGAATGCATAAAACCCCTACTCAGTTTTAGTGTTAGAACGCTATGATAGCTCATGTTATGGTGAGGGATAGAGAGAAGTCAAAGAGCATTTGTAATGATAAATTTTTTTTAAAACAAACAACAGACACATTTTTTTCAAAACACAACATTTTTTATTCAACAGACAACTAATCACTAACAAGTAACACAAACATCAAACAAATTATTTTTGACAAGGTTGACAACATTGTGAAATCATGTGAGATTTCCATTGATGGAAGTCATGAGGCCATTGATGTACACTACGTTTCCTAGCTAAAGACAAAAGATAACCATAATGGTCACAAAACCATCGATCTACTTTCTCATCGTTTCTAGAAGAGTGATGATCAAAGTAAGTCACTAATTGTTCTAATGGATATCCAAGACTGTGTTGATGAAGAAAATACACATAATATTGTCCACACACCATGGAATCTGTGCCTTGTAATTTCACATTATTGAATCGTGTCGTCTGGGCATTTCTTCTCATAAAGTCAATGATGTCGTCTTCCAAAGGGGTAATCCATACGAATCAAAATATTCCACGCAATCCTCTTGAGGGAAGTAGACAGCAACCCAGTGGGTTCCTGGGAGGTGATTGTCGTCCATGTTGATGACATAAGCTTGATGGTCTTGAGGTTTACGATGAGGTAGTTCATCTTAGCGCACACGACAGGATTCCAAGAAGCAGTATACGAACTATTGTTCAAAAGGTAATAAAGTTCCCAGGTATCCATTTTTTGTTGTCTTGTTTTTTTCACAAGTAAGGATAAGTCATCAATTCAATTCTGACTTTTTGTTTGAAATGCTCCGTCAAGTAGCCGTTTCTTTGCCTTGTCTCCCTACTCTGGGCTAAGAGAGATTCGATGCGATAGATCTCTAGAGTAGTCAATGGAGGGCAGGAATGATCACGCAAGCCTTTATACCACTCATGCAACACTGCTTCTTCCGAGATGAGACTCCAAGCGTCGTCCAGATACTCGTCCAATTTTTCTTCTTGACTCATCATCATACATTTATCATGTTGAATTTGACTGGGATGATCGTTTTGACATACATAACAATATTTCTTACTCAATTCCGTAATTGTATCCGCCAGGTGTTTAGCAAAACAGGACACTAAATATTGTTCTTGTTCTGGCCATCTGGACGTGACCACTACCTCGTTCTCATTGTCTTGGTCTTGGGGTTCAGCTTTCACGGTATCCTCCCATTCCATGTCCAAAGATTCTCCACCGTTCAAAGAGGGATAAGAGTCTTCCATAGTTTCTAATAGTCTAGAATGACTTCTCTCAAACTGTTGATTTCTATGGTATTATCAAATTCGACATACAGGATGACGTTTACTATCTCAGTGAGAGCTTCTGCAAACTGAAGTTCCACACGCAGTTGACCAGATTTTATAGGGTGGAAATGTCCCTCGTCGCTGCCTTGGTCTGGAGTGAAATCAAAAACCCACAAAGTGTAACCTCCTTCATAATCTTCATACGAAATGCCGTGACTGGTGTTGGTTCCTAGCTGTCCAGTAGCTTCGTACAGGGACAAGTACGATCTCAAGTAATTCTTCTGGGCAAAGTTAGGTTCGAAGGGGCTGGTACACAAGGTCTTGCCAACGTGACTGACTTCGATCTTGGACACTCTGTTGTGCTTAAACTGGAAAGAATTTTGATCGTGGGCTCCGTTGAGGGCTGCATTACTGACGATACCAACGATTAAACGTTTGGGTAACTGTCCTTGGAACAGATGATCTTCGATCTTGGATTGGAGTCCAGCAGCAATGGTGAATGTTTTCACTTCTACACGTCGTATCGGATACTTGGCGGTCGATTCGCACAATGTGTGACTAATGTCGTTTCCCGCTTTAGGTAACACTTCTACGCGACGCACGTAAAGTCTGGCTTCTTGGATGATGGTTTCGTACTCGTTGGCATGAGCCATCAAATGGAAAGCGACACTGCTGCGATTGAGTCTTAGGCGAATATCCACTCTGTTCAGCAAATACTTGTCTTGCAACCACATGTCCAAATGCAAGCGATCGATCAGTTCTAAACTACGATCTTGCAGGATTTTTTTCGACGGTTGTTAAAACCCACATTGTGAGGATTGTCATCGGCTGTCAGGGCTGTGTCGTTAAACGTGTCTTCACCTGCGGTGTCCGGTTTCCATACCAGGCAAGCATCCAGATGAATGTTCTTGGCCTCTTTTCCGTACGTCAAGAGATTTTCTAGGTACGCTTGGTAAGGGTAAGTATCCATACTGCTGCTGACCAGTTTGTTATTCAAGTACAAATCCACTTCGCTGAACAAGGAATGCATGAAATTGTTGACGGGAGCTACTCTGGCATCGGCCGGATTGGTGTTGTCAGTTTTGATCATTTTCAGTTTCAGATACAAGTAACTGCTATTCAGATCAATGTAATCTTCGGGTTGTCCTTTGATTTCAAACTCGATGGGAGCTGAATCCGTCAAAGAGGAGACGGGATGAAATTCGACCCATTGGGATTCTTGCATCGTCATCATGGTGGGTGGCATGGCAAACAGATCCAGTTTCCGACTTGGAACAAGCACAAGACTCTCGGTGCATCATTTTCTTTTTTTAATATTCAAAAACGTCTAACTCTCGTACAGTTTTTCTTTTCTTAGTCTTTCTATCTCTAGGGGCGTGAAGTCTTCTCAAGGGGTGTTTTCGTCGTCTTTTTCTGCCTTGTCCTTGCTGTGGCGTCAGGGAAGCAGGAATACCTGACTCGACAGCGTCCAGAGCATTTATAGGAGTTTCTCGTCGGCCCAAAATGTCTTTGCCCGTTTGAAGCAAGATATTTTTGCCTGCTCTCAAGAAAGTTTCTTTGGGGTTTTGTTTGTCAATGATGACATTTTGGAGAAATTCTTTACCTTGCGTCAACGCGGCATCTTTCAAGGTGTGCAATCCCCGTGTCACCATCGGTTTCAAAACGGGAGCCACTGTACGAAAGGCCGATTTTAGCATATCACCTAAACCATATCTTCGCTGTCGAGCGACTCCTTGGTACACAGGATACATTACTGACAAAGGGTTACAGTAATCGTTTTCGAAAATGGAGTTTCACTGTGACTTTCCCTTTGGTAAATGGAATATTTTGTCCTAGATCTCCTTTTATAGTAATGTTGACAGTGTCGAAGAACGACTTACTGACTGGTAAATAGTTAGGATGTACAAATTCGCGGTGAACGTGATAGGTGTTTCTACCTTCCTCGTCAGCGTTCGTGGCAGAATCCACTTTGAAAGGAATGACACGCAGTAACGGTACGGAGGTGTGTCCCACCACGCTGTACTCCGCCACATCGGAGTACACAAAAATCAAATTCAGTCCTTGGTTCATTTCTACAAGGAATCGAAAATATTTCGCAAAATCCAAGTTGTTAGTAATGGCTGGTATTTCGGTTTTCACCTTGATCAACTTAGGGTCTCCACCCAAAATGTCATACAATTCAGGACAAAATGTAATGGCCAATACTTTATCCTCTGAAAATTTGATTAGTAGGCGACGAGCTATTTTGTGGTATTCGATCGTGACACTTTTTCTGGTTCTCTCCAAGGCTTTGGCAAAATCGGTGATAAATTTGGTAGAAATCGTGTTCACCAAATGTTGTCCACTAAAATAATGACCTGGGGGAATGTTCAACTGATAGGTGGTTCGTTTAGTTTTGGGATCTTGTGTTTTAACAGAGTCACTTGCATTGGTGCGTTCATCCAAGGCTTGTTGCACTTGGTCGTCATGAACTTCTACCGTAAAAGTGTTTTGATTTTCGATGATGTTTTTGATTTGTGTAGGGTGAATCATTTCCACCAAAGCCACTTCCCAATAGGCTTCATGATCCAATTGGATGGCCTGAGGTAATTTGGCCGTGTAACAGCACAAAAGTGTTATTGGGAAACACCTCCATGGAACTGTCACTGGGTAACGTTAAGTAAAATTTGTTGTTCATAATTCCAGAGTTCTAGTGTCCGAGGGGTCACTGGAAGTCAGAGGAGTGTCTAAAAGAGGGTTGTTGTGATTGGATTGGTGACTGTTGGAAGGGGGGCTGACGTTGGACACAAGGCTCCCGTTCGAGGAATATTTCAGGGACGGATTGGGAAGAAGGTAACCGATGCAACTGCTGAGTAAAATGGTCCACAATTGTTTGTCTCCTTCTTGCAAACTCAAATTGGCAATGGCAGCACCGATGACACAATACATCACAAAGATTTGGCAGAAAAAGACGATTTGCGTTTTAGGCACACGTTCTCCACACCACACCCACAAGGGTTGCTTTTGTAGATCTTACACAGAAGAACTGGGCGAAGGAGTGGTCACTGCAGTAGATGAGGCTGTGTTGAAGGGCATGATGGTCACTTCTTTTTATAGTCGATGATTTGCGAAGCGTCGATCCAAGAGTCAAAGCTGGGAGGATATCCTTTCCAACGTACTTTGACTTCTTTGACACGTTTTGTTCCTACTTTTCGGGTTCTTCGATCGAGAATGCTTTCGATCTCGTACACTTCGTCTTCTTTTTTGGTCACACGTTGTAACTCGGGCAAGTAAAACGTTCCTTTTAACACTTCTCCGTTCATGTCTTCTAATTTATAGACGGGAGGATGACGGCCACGCACACGTTCGGTGACACGAAACAATTCGGTGGTCCAGTTGGGTAAGTAACCTTTGTCGAAAGTGCGTTTGGTTTTGCCAATGCGCACCCAATCTCCTGATGCCAATACTTCAGTTTTTTGGGGGACAGTCACTGTCGGGGACGTACCAAACAGACGCTCGAAGACGGTGACATCGTTGTCGGGAGTCACTTCTTGGGGGGTACGTCCGATACTTCGATGGTAAGATTGGTTGTACTCTTGAACGAGGTGCGGTAAGACGTCGATGTACTTGAGAGTGTGTTGATGCGTAAAATATTTCTACATGCTTTCTTTCAAGGTGCGTTGAAAACGTTCCACGATGCTAGCTTTGGTTTCGGGATTCTCGGTGGTGAAAAAATAAATGTCACGTTTCTTCAATTCTTTTTGGAAAGCTTGGTTCAGAAATTCGGTGCCTTTGTCAGTTTGCCATCGAAGAGGGTGACAACCACTTTGTTTCAACACCAGTTTGAGGGCTCGCACTAACTCACTGCTCGATTTGAAAGTCAATGGCACGACCCATGCAAATTTGGAAAAGACGTCGATGACACAAAACAAATGACAGACATCGGCTAAATCGGCTTGTCATTGATGACCGATGCCCTCCACTCGGGTGGGACTTATGGAAAATTTTCGTCGAATGGGTTTGTGTAAAGTGTACGTGGCTTGTTCTTGTAACCAGCGTTGTACTTGAGGTAAACGGATACTTTTCAATCGAGTTGTGGGAGCACGATATAATTTCTGAACTCCACCGTAACCTGCAGGATGGGATGGATCGTAGTAAATGCTGGCTAACACCTTCTCCATTTTTTAATAAGTGATCCACTCTTCGCTGATGGTACTCTGAAGTGGTTTCGAAACGGCTTTACGTGTGCGATGTGCCACGGGAGTAGAAGTCAAAGGTAGTTTAGGTGGTGGTGGTGGTGGTAATGGGATGGCTTTGGTCTTCTTTTCTTTTTTCACTTCTGGTTTCCCTTCTTTCTTTTTCACTTCTGTCGAAGGTGGAGTGGACATATCTTTTTAACCCAAGCTTTAAGTTCTTCTCGTTGCGGTGTAGGGGAAGGGGTCAACAAGGACGCTGCAATCTTGCTAGGGATGGGAGCTGCTGACGGTGTTTGAAAGACTTCTCGCGCCTCTTCTTCCTCAGGCATACGTGAGGCTACGTCTGTCTTGACCGCTGGGGGTGGTAGTGGTGGTGTTGGTTGACTTTTCATCAAGGCCTTAAGATCTTTCAGAGTGGGTAGAGCTGTTTCGTCTAAAGCTTTCTGGTGAAAGAGTTGCAGTCGTTGTAACAATTGACCGTACCTCGTTGCAGCAACATCTTTTTCTCCTCGATGTGTGAGACAGAGCCAAAGTGACCGAGATTTTTATAGATTTTTTATGGGTGAATGTTGTTGTGGTTAAGTCGACGACGGGGACGTGTGCACGACAGGCCCTCCGTCTTGGCACCAGTGGTGAAACAGATGGGTACAAAATCGCAAATAATCGGGAGTGGTGGGTTTTAAATCCACGAGTAAATAGGCATGTGGGGTTTGAGTGGCATCGTCGTACGCATGAGTCAGCCAAGGCGTTCCTAACTGTTTGGCTAACACTTGCACTTGCGATTTATCTCTAGGGCTTTTAAGCAACACCACGTAATGAGCATTGAGACTGATGGTGCGATGGGCTTTACTTTGTCGAAACAAATTTTGAGTGATGTAAATGACACTGGCATTACGATGATGCCCTTTGCGCGTAAACCAGAGTTTAATTTCATCTTCGTCTTCTCCTAACATGTCGTCAGAGATGACCAAATGGGTTTGACTAAGGTCAGACACAATCCCGTCGTCTTCGCTAGGAATGCCTTCTACAAACGCGATGGAATCGCTTTGACTTTCTCGCAGGAGGCTGTACGCCGATTGCCACTCTTTTTAACACCACCCGATGCGTTGAGGTGGACGATCGATCAAATGATGTTTATGTTCGATCAAACGTTTGACAAATTCGGTTTTGTCTGAACCGCTAGGTCCGGCAATGAGCATGTTAAAGGGATGTCGAAGATACAAGGCCTCCCAACTAGCACGATCTAAGTGTTCGTCGATGACTTTGAAAGTGGAGGAAGAGGGAGCAGACACAGTAGAGGTAGTCATAATAGTAGCAGTGCAAGGAAAATGTCAGTTTTGACACGAAGACAGACAAGACAAGAGTTTTTATACTTTTTTCAGGACACGTTTATTGTCATCTTTAAATGTGAACAACAGGAAAGACAAAAATACATAAAAGTCAAATGGCTAAGTACATGAATAAAAGACATCAAAACGATCATAGTGGAATATAAACAAGTCTCTGTACAACATTTGTGGTGTTCAAGAGGTGAAATCGTAGGGGTAGTATATAATGTGCTTAGAGTCTCTACACTCGTTGGTACAGTCACACAGGGGTCCTCCCAGAATGGCCTTTCGGGGATGTTAATAACTGTCCTGTCCTGTCCTGAAGGGAGTGGTTCTTCTTCTTCTGGTACTGTCACTAACACAGGTTTAAAAGTTACTTTTTTTCACGGAACGTTTTAGTTGTTTAGGATTACAAATCTTTTGCATAGTGTGCCACTTCTTTAATCCAAGCTTCGAAGCCCCAACTTTTCCAGTCACGTACATCTTTCCAGTGACGGTGTAAGTCACAAGCTACACACACATCGTCATACACATCTTCAGTACCTAAAAGTTCACGAATTTTTTTTTTTCCGCAGAGGCAGAGAAGTATCGAGATGAAAGCGCAAAGCTTTGAGCAGAATGAGTCTCTCGTGTACATTTAATGGGACCACTCATGCTTTTTGGAATGGTAGGTACTGTTCGTAAAGAGTCCACAAAGAATCAGCTGGTAAACGAAATCCCAGAAAGCAAGCCACTAAGACACACACAACACGTCGACCCCAATTCAATGGACACAGTTCTCGTAATAGGTGTTGGTAATCCTCCACTGTTTGAATAGTGTCATTGATTTCCTTCCACGGAATCTGTAGTATCACGAATGATAAAGGTCGTGGCATAGTATTCTGTTTTTATACCTCTTTTCTCTTACCTCAAACATTTCTCCTAGAGCGAAAGTAATGAACGTAGTGAGTAATTTCTGACCACTGCCATTCCAGGAAACGGTCAAGAATGTCAATAAAATCTTCAAATGTAAATGGTCTAAAGCGAAATAGTAGGAAGAACGCACCCTTGATCCAGAGAAATCGGACTTATTTGTTGACTTTTGTCAATTTCCTCTTGTGAATTTCTCGACAAAAAAGTTCTACAGTCACTAATTGAGTTTTTGCTCTGGCAATGTCCTTGTAGATCTTCTCTTGCAATTCGTTTGGTAATCTTTGAATATTATTTTCTACATGGGGTTTAAATACTTGTCTAGGGGTTGTCCAATGTTTGACTCCTAGCCAAGGAGCTGGTTTCTTAAGCGACATAGTTGGTCCACTTTAATGACGAGGTCCCACTAAAGGTAGGTAGTGACAATCTGGAGACCATCGAGCATGTTCCAGGTAAGCGGAATCTTTCTGTTCCCACTCGTGAAGTGACACACCGCAGCTGAAGCACTTGACTTTATCCCCTTCGCCCAAGTAGATAAATCCAGCCCTAGCTAATTCTTCGGGGGTAGGTCCTCCCAGATATTTTGGCCATTTTGTTCGGAAGGTTTAGATCCGACTTTCATAGTCACAGTATTCAGGCAAACGCACAGGGAACGAATACTCGTCTTTCACAGGTTCATTTCGATGAGAGTACGGTGAAATATGTAGGAGTTTGCTCAGTTTTACATGACATCCGTTGGGTGGTAGCCGTATGGTTTCATAAGGATGACATCCACCATGAAAACCAGTAAAGTGAAAAGGTGTACGATAACGAATGGCATCGCTTTCGCATCCATCAGGTTTGACACGCACAGCATCACTTTCCATGGTAGGTACAGTCGTAGCAAAATTTCCATGATGTGGTACTGAATCGCTAAGGTCATAGCGTACGGCATCCATATCATTGCAAGGCACAGCATCGTACTCGAGTTTGATCTTGGTTGATACTTGCTGTTTGAAAGGATTCATCTTTCTCGCTTGGCAATGGTAGCGACAATAAACTATCGGTCTTGAATGTGGTCCTTTTTTATAGGCTCGCCAATATCAGTGTGACCGTACGGTAAAGTGAAGTGTTTGGGAAGGCTTACTCGCTTCTGGTACACAATTTGATAGACTTTTTCCAAGGGTCGGCTGACGATTTGGTGTGTGGGTAAACGTACAATCTTGTGCGGTTCGTGGGTGGTCACTTTAAAATTTCCATCCTGTCCAGACTGCAAGGCTTCTTTCAAGACACCAAAGTTCACCAGTCGACTTGTGCGATAATTGAGAGTCAATCCTTTCACTTTACACTCCGTGTGCACTTCTCCTTGAGGGTTATGGTATTCGTAGCCGTAATTTTTGGGACCGCCACTTGCAAAACTTAGAATCTTGTCGTCTGGATGCTCGTCCGTCCAGGCTCCTAAACGGTCTCCTTCGATGACAGGGTGAGGTTGACCCAGGCGATCGATGTAGATGCAACTGTCTGTGTCAAAATACAGCACACGATCTCCTCACAGTTCTAAAGCTTCGTACAGTTTTAAGCGAGCATGGGTTGTCACGTAAGCCGCAATGATGACATTTCCAAATTCGTCGGCTTGTACAAAACCCAGTTCTTCTTCGTAATTGACTAAGATCAAATCCTCACGAACGACGTCCACGTGTTTCATGTATTTGGTTTTGTTGTGAATCATCTGGAAGTAGCGGGAAGGTTCTGTCAAATACTCCGTCTTGGGTAAACACGGTCGTTGTGCCATTTTAGCCCACAAGCAATTTAACATCATTTTGGCAACCGATCGCCTTCCTTCGTTTTTCTCGATGTGGTCTAAAGTGATGCCTTCCTGCTCCCAGTATTTGTCTTTGAATTTTTTTGGTCTTCGGAAGTGTGGTAACAGGAAGGACAGCCGCTGGCTTCTTGTTTCAGTTTCAAAAAGGCATTCACGTAGTCTGCGAAAATGCCTTTTTGAATCTCGTCGCCCTTGTGGTATTTTTCTGTCTTGGGAAAGTGGTAAATTTCGTACACTTCTAACAGTTGGTATCCCAAGTCCAGAGCTTTGAACAATTCCACGCTGACCCACGTTCCTGTCAAGGCGCGTTCTTCCTGAGTGTGCTGACAAGGTCAGTCTTGGTTCCACGTTTCGGCACAAGTTGGTGTGGATAGTATGTGTGTGTGTATTTTATGCGTTCTCGTCCGTTTGTTTGGATAGTAAGTATGGTGTGTTTATACGTTCGCGTCCGTTTGTGTGGATAGTAAATATTGTATGTTTTTTCTTCTCTTCCCGTTTGTGTGGATAGTAGATATGGGTGTGTTTTTTCTTCTCTTCCCGTTTGTATGGATAGTAGATATGGGTGTGTTTTTTCTTCTCTTCCCGTTTGTGTGGATAGTAGATATGGGTGTGTTTATGCGTTCGCGTCCGTTTGTGTGATAGTAAGTATGGTGTGTTTATGCGTTCGCGACAAAGACCCTTTTCAGGGCCACTCCACTGCCTCGAAAAGATATTTATTCTTTCTTGCCTAAAATTTTTTTTTTTTATGCTATTGTATAATTTATATTTAACTCCCCAAAACATTATTCTCTTGCCTAAAAATTTTGTTAGTCGATTTTATAATTTGTATATGATAGATTGATGTTCATCAATCTATGGAAAAAAGAGAATATATAAAACATATTATACTATACTATTCACTGACACGAACGCGAATGATTCATACTTTGTATCGAAATGACACAAGTGGCATGACGTTACGGTACTTGCTATACACAAACACCAACGCGAATGATTCGTGTTTGTATATAGAAATGACACATTGTTGCAAGTGTCGTCATGGTACTTGCTATACACAAACACGAACGCAAATGATTGGTGTTTGTATATAGAAATGACATAGGTGGCATGACGTCACGGTACTTGCTACATTGTTGCAAGTATCTAGGAGTTAAGGAATTAAATTGATGTAGAACACGAATGGTTCGTGATTCGATGTATTTAAGTAATTTGGTATAAGCCATCAGCCTACGAAACAGTGGCTGATTTTTTATAGTTGCTGTTTTTAGTACTGTTGATTGGCTGATGGCTTGTGTATAGAGAGTTATAATATCCACAAACACGAACGCGAATGATTCGTGTTTGTATATAGAAATGACACAGGTGGCATGACGTCACGGTACTTGCTGTACACAAACACGAACGTGAATGATTCGTGTTTGTATATAGAAATGACACAGGTGGCATGACGTCACGGTCCTTGCTACATTGTTGCAACTGTCCAGTACCGTGACGTCACCCTACCTGTTCCATTCCTCTTGTCGCTATACAAAATTCCCATTGAGGCTATACTATTCCAGGGTGTGCTAGTCGCTATACAAAATTCCCATTGACGCTATACAGTCCCAGGGTGTGCTTTTGAGGTTATAAATCGTGTCCGTAAACGTGCCCGGGTGAGGGGTGGGGTGGGGTGGGGTGGGGGTCTGTAATGCTAATTCCCATTGACGCTATATCGTCCCAGGGTGTGCTTTTGACGCTATAAATCTTGACGCTATACAGTCCCACCCATGTTAAAATTCCCATGTTAAATTTCCATTGTCGCCAGGGTGCAATCCCCCTAGTTTAACACAGAAGTCCCATTGACGCTATTCTATCCCACTACACCACACACACACACACACACACACACACACACACACACACATACATACATACATACATACATACATACATTTATGCGTACGTACGTACTATCCACCAAACTTTTTTAAAACTCCTTAGCCACTGTGACCGTACTATTCACCAAAATAATTTCAAAAATATATATCACCCTGGATATAAATAACATACGTTTGAAAAACGGGTAATATAATTGTCTTTCAAGATATAATTTTCTTATTACTAGTTTTGTAAAATATTTTTACTTGATCTGTATTTGCACGCAGCAGATTTTTGTTCGAACAAACAAATAATAACCCTGATAATCAAATAATATAATCACTTGCAATTTCATGTTATTCTTCTCAATAATCTTTTATACCCTTAACAGTGGACTCGTGGAACAATCTTTGAAAAAGTGCGTATGTCCAAATATACAATCCAGTAAAATGCCTAGTTTTCGTCATCGAGCATAGATACTACAAATGCTAAATTAAAAACGGATCTGTACCGCGTTCAACGTGCTGATACCCCTTTCTGTTCCTGCACTGAGATAGAATTCACCATACCATTTCTTCATTCTATGTCCGAAGACTAGGCCTAGTCAGCAACAAACCTAGTTGATGAAAAAATCACTCATTGCCACATTAAGCAGTTAGCTTACATTTACTGCCGTGTGGAAAGGGCTATCCAAGTTAAGCATATAGAATTCCACAACGTGTACTGCCTTGTGGAAAGGGCTATCCAAGTTAAGCATATAGAATTCCGCAATGTGTACGCAGATATATAACAGATACCGGACGATTTCAATGCAAATATATAACTGATGCCAGACGATTTCAACAACTTATTAAAATCTCAAATGTTTTCATTTGTGCCTCACAATCCCCACCTCTTCAGTCATTTTTTATTAGTAGGTTTTGCTACACTGTTGCTGTGTTGAAATATTTTGCAATACTTGTGCCATGTAGTTTATAGGAATAATTTAAATTATTACAACTTTTGTCGAATCCCATTATATCATATTGTGACAATATAATATGTATAAACTAAACGAATTATCAAAATTCTATTACAACTTTCAATTCCAAATTTTCGTCATTTTTTTTTTACTCAACAGATTTGGTTCAGTCTATAAGAAAGTACCATAATCCAGTTTTAGACAATTGTTTCAGTGCTTTCTCAGAAATTCATAAATCAATCCTAGTTATTTCACGTCAATATTTTTACCAACATCTGTATGGTTTCGTCGCAATACAAAAATAGAACGTAAGAGTGTTTTCGTCAAGATTGGTTTCAGAA
>JAECUM010062147.1:5000-21435 GCA_016617855.1 Megalonaias nervosa | reverse complement strand
TATTCCTAGGCTAAAGTCGATGTCCTGCTCTCTTTGTGACGTGATAGAAATGGCTCCCATTCCGAGTGTTGCATTCTGAAACAATAACAGCCTGCATTTCAAATAATCATTATCTTGTACTCTCCTCGCCACCTATGCAATTATGTAACTTGCAAAAAAGTTTATAATCTTACATTTTATACAATGTAGGAGTCAGTATTTCTTTCACCTATGCGTATGTATTACACAAAATCTTGACTAATTAAATGGCCACACTTTTCTTCGTAATCGAAACGTTCATAGAATAAATTAATGATATCTTGATAGAACATGTGGAACAAAAATGGAAGTGATGATCATGATGTCGCCATTGCTGTAGAAAATGTCTGACCATAAAGATGCAGGTACTGAATTTGCACAGAGAAAATTTGGCAAGAAAATTCCGATGTAAAGCGTTTTAACCTATTTTTAAGCCCTTAGGGACGAGAGAATAAAACTGGCAATAATTTGTGATAAACCCCGAACTATAGGCAAATGCGTGATACAACACCAACATACACAATATGATATGATGTAGGCTTTTTATTTCCAACAATTCTTATATACTATAAGAATTGTTTCAAGAAAGTCTATGCTAAATCAGTATATTTCTGTTTCATTTTGTCGCCACTGCTGGATGAGATCTACATAAAGGTAGAACTTTATTGCATACCAGGGCAAAATATTATCTTTCCCTAGAGTGGCCGTATCAAAAGAAATTTGACGGTCACTGCCATGTAATAGCAGTAGTAATAGTACACAAGGTTTCTAGCTCAGAGACCCCTTTCCCCTCCAAAACGCCTTTATGTTAACATTTTATCAGCTCAAAATAATGACTTTCATATATTCTGACAAAATATGTTTTGTCTGGGTAAGAGCGTCTCTGAGCTAGAAAACCTTGTTTTCTATTACTACGATAACCGTCATGTTGAATAATAATAAAAAAATAAACAGTAGCAATGATGATGGTCACCATATTTTATGATAATCTTTTTCATACCTGCTGACTCTCATTGGCATACTATCTGTTAACATACTGTCAATAATACGAAACTCACATATTAAATCGTCCATATCATATTTTACACCTCGCAAATAAGATCGTATCTGATCAAGTAATTTTTTATATGTGATACTTGCTGTTTTACAAGCATTTTTTTTTGGTCTCAAGTCGAGGCTCAATTTTCTTACACGCTGTTAAAAGAGAAACGCCAACACCAGATATTATTAATAAAAACGGGTTTAATTATGCTCCACTTGAAATTATACCATAGCTTGTCATGAGCAGTGGTAAATATGATATTACTCGAAGTATTCTCCTGTAATACTTATAACGTTGTTTTACACACCAGAGGTTTTTATGATAAAATTTGTAATATTGCATTAGTGCGTCACCATCCTCTTTTGGAATTTCATCTGAAATATGATTGAAATCGACGATCTGTTTTTTCATTATACAATATTTGCTTACAATTTTTATACAGTATTAAAAACTCTAGTACCAACAATCAAATCAAGAAACTCGCGAAACATATTATTGCTAGGATCAGCTATAAAATCTCTGTACTTTTCATAAACATCTGACGCAGTATCCTTATATCGTTCATCTGTTATTATCTCATTTTTCTTTAACCAACTGTAGGAATCAAACGTGTTTTGTACCTCACGTTCATACAAATCTGTTTTATTTACCAAATTACCGTATTCTCTTTCTGTTTCATCAATAAACCCTAGTACCAAGCTTATTTGATCCAGCGTAAAATTTTTGAGAACAAGATGTTGTCTGATAATTGCGTATGCGACTATGAAATTTATTAGCATTAATTTTCGTAGCCTGTCTTCGTCAATTGTGAGAAGACCAATAATAGAAGCTACTTTTAACATTAATTTTTCGTACGGTCTTGTGAGTATTTTCTCAATTTCATTGTAATAATTTCGCAATGACAATTGTCTAGAGCGTTGGAGCGATGGAAGTGGACAATCACTTTCTCCACTGATATCATAATAAGAATCAATTTTTTCTTCCAACTTTACTTGTTTCACTTCCTCAAGAAACAATTCTCGCCAGGAATCAATTAAATAATTAATTTCCTTGTGTAAATCTTTGATTATCTCCAGAGATTTATTAACACTAATCGGATCGAATTCTGGTTTTTTACGTATCATTGGTAAAGTTGCGTTCAAGTACACTTTAATAATTAACTCCCTATCTGCCGCCATGCTAACAACTTTAACTAGGGTTTCTTTGTCGTGGTAGTACATACCAAGATGATTAAAAATTTTTTGTTTATCAAAGCTATCGAGTAACTTGTTTCTTCTTATTCCTAGTGACCTAGAATTATCTAGTACCTCAAGACGACCGTAAATTTCGTTTATTCGTTTTTCTTCCTGCGATATTCCACCATGAGTTCGTGCTTGTAACAGGCCTGTTCCAATTATCAACTCAGCATTATTCGAATTAAACTCAAGCAATATTTTTTAAAGCAGGGTTTCAACTTGTTTTTGCTCTTCTAGACAATCATCAGGGTGACAGTATTTGCTTGTAATATCAAAGTTTCTTATTGCTTTTATTAGTGGTGGTCCTCGCATATGCATAACGCGAAGAAAATTACTATAATTATCTCCAGAATCTGGATTGTTTGATGATTCAATGCTAACATTTTTATATTTTGCAGCAGGAATAGTAAAGTCTTGTGTTGTTGAGATATAAATGTTCTCTGTGCTATTAAATGTTATCCAGCTAATATCATCGTTTGATCCATCCAATCGCCAATTATAAATTCGCCCAACACCAGAGTTTAATCGACCATACAAATGAAATTGCCAAATAGCGACTGCAATGGGACATTTAATTTTAATCCAAAAGTTTTTGTTTTCTCCATTTGTCGTCCATTCTTGTCTATCAGAGAAAGCGTGATGAGGATAATCTTCAGGATAATGTGTTGATGCGCTAACCTCAAACACAACTCGGTTATCAGTTGCCTTAAAAAGTGTTGGAATATACGCAGCATTAATTTTATTTCTTTTTGCAGCACTAAACAGACTGTCAACATAAGCTTAATTTGTTAGATCATTAGGGTTAACCGGAACATATGTCGTTGTTATTTTATTATTTCTCATATTTATGTTACCTGACATTGGTCCACCGGATCATTTTAAGTACGAGGTGAGTTCTTCTTTTAACTGAACATAACTAATAGCATCATTATCATTAGCTGGTGGTGAGGTTGTCGGTAATCCAGTTATTTTTGAGTTATTGCTCATTACAAGGTTACTTGCCATTGTGTCGCCAGCTTTATTAAGCTTGTTATCGTCAATCGTCAGCAGATTTTAGTTGCGTATGACTTACAGCTTGTGTATTATCAACATTTGCTGGTGGATACGCAGTTTCCAACCGAATAACTTTTTACTCGACATATTAATATTGCCTGTAACCGTTCCGCCTGTTTTATCAAGTTTTTTATCCACATACTTCAACTGTAAATAATTTACCGCTTGGGTTTGATTTAAGTTTGCTGGCGGATACGCGGTTTCTAAATTTACAATTTATTTTTTTTCCGGACATATCCAAGTTACCGCTTAAAATTCCTCCTGTCAATGATAGTTTATTATTGTCGACGGATTTAAGCTGTGAAGAACTAACAGCTTGTGTATCAACAACATTTATTGGCGGATAATTTGTTTCTAAACCTAGTACTCGTTGATTTGACATAAATAGGTGCCCTGTCATTGTATCGCCGGTTGTTTTCACTAATGATGATGTATCAGTTATTATTGGTTCGTCAGCGGAAACAGATCCTGTAAGTGCGGTTCCAAACTTTGTGTAATAGATCATATTATGTAAATTATATAACATAATATAATATTGTATAACAATAATGGCGAAGTCATCGATATTAAATTTTGATACCGAACGATTAATCAAACGTAAACATAATAACGAACTTCCAGATTGTCATTATCTTATTGTTGGTCTTACATGCTCTGTTAAAACAAATCTATTATTAAATCTTTTGCTCAACGATAACTTTAACTACGACAAAGTATATATTTACACAATTAACCCACAACAAGATAAATAAGAATTATTGAGCCAGTACAACGATAAACTTCGTGATGAGCTTGACGCTGGAGATGATATATTTTTAAAATAAAACAACCAGAAGAATTAATTCCAGTTGACGAACTTAATTCGTCCGAGCATAAAATAGTTGCATTTGACGATATTCAGCTAAACAACGAGGAGATGAATAAGATTAAGTCGTATTTTTCATTATCGCGTAACAAAAAATGTAATTCAGTTATCTAGCGCAAGGATTTTATATCGTTGACAGATTTATTCGGCGAAATACGGGATGTTTTATATTATTTCCTGGACTAGATAATGTTGATGTACGAAATATTGCAAACGAGTAATGTGGTGATGTAACAAAAGATTGAATTTATTGAATTATATCATCGAGCAACTAAAGACAAACACAATTTCTTTTTATTTGATAAACTAGCACGTGATCCAGCTAAGATGTTTCGTTGTTGTATCGACACATTTCTATAGACGAATTTTATACAGCGTAAAAATAAACAGTGGACAAGCATCAACACAAAATTGAATTACTAAAAAGATTTATTACAACTCGAGCTGCTTTAAAGAAAAAAGTGGAAGAAGCTCATCGAGGACAAATTCAAGCGGAAGAAGAAACTGCTAAACTTTTTAAGGCGGTTACCGAAGCAGTACTTGGGAAACAACCAGAAATATCAACATTATCTCCAGAAGAACTAAGACAAAGTACAAAAAAGGTCTGTTAGGTTTACTTGAAAAAAGATCAAAAGAAGAAACTAAAAAACTTGTAGAAGGATTTGTGGAAAAAATGTCTGATCCTGTTGCACGACAAACCGAATTTGAGCGATTAATAAATAACCCTCTTGCACTTCAGCAAGAAATAGCAAGAACAACGGCTAATCCGGACGAGTTAAAGAATTTGATAGAAGATATGTCAAAACAAACTAAGAAATTAGCTGAGGAACAAAAAAGAGCAACTGAAGCTACCGTAGAAGTAATGTCTCTTCAAGGAAAGATAAGATTTTTACAGAAACCAAGCTATGTCAAGAATAGATGATTCCGAATTTATCGAATTTATTCAAAAATATCTGATTAAAGACAAACTTAACGATCTTAATAACATTCGGCAATGGTCAAATGATGATTAAAAAAAACTATAAATAATTTTAAACGATAAAATTAATAAATCTTTTGAAGCTGAAGAAAAGCTTAAAGAAGCTAGCACGAATAGAGAAATGTTGGCCATGTTAGACATATTAAGAGACGCAGTTATTGCTGAAATAATATTTAAAACAGCAAATCAGTACAGAACTAGAAAAGAAGATTATGGTAAAGGTTGGAATTACAAAAGACTATTTGATAAGTATGAAAGTGAACGAGATAAAAGATTACCAGAGGAAAAAACTGGAACAGGTATAAAATTTTTTACATCAAACGCCGAACTGGTTGACAGACTATTGTTATTAATATCATCAAAAGAAGCAGGTAATAAAAGCACTGAAATCGACAACGAAATTATTGATGTACTGGATCATCTTAGATCGAGTGGATTACTAACATCAGACGAGTACCAAATTTTACATAGCGATCTTATCTAACAAAATAAATATAATGTCAAAAACATTATTACTCGACTCGTCACAAACAACGAGTGATAGCGCAAACTTTCTGTCCACTATAATCCGCCAATAGTACTAGATCCGAATAAACAGTACGAAATCGGATTGATTTCTGCTACGGTATGGCATTCTATGGCAAATGTAAAAACAAATGTCAACGACGACTTTACATTTGATTCTGGTGCTTGGGTGTCAGGTAAAATACCACAGGGAGCGTATAATGTAACTGATCTCAACAAAACGATAAGAGAGCTGATACCAAAATACACTGCCGTAGACAATTCTGAACTGACTCCAAACTATAATACGCTACGAACTAGAATCACAATAAAAATAATTTGATAATCGATTTTTCACCAGCGACTGGTATCGCATCATTATTAGGCTTTAAAAACCAACAATACGGCAGTGTGGCAGAACAAAGTGTATCATATGACGGATATCTGCCAGTTAACATAACACAAGTGAACACAATATTAATCAATTGCTCTATTGCATTAGGGTCTTATTCAGCTTTAGAAAGTCAAGGTCAAACAATCTATAGTTTTTCACCAGATGTCCCGCCTGAGTCACTGACACAAATTACTCCTCGACAAATAATATACTATCCGATTACTCCTGAAAATCAAATAACCAACATAACAATGCAACTAACAGATCAATCAGGACGACAAATAGATCTTAACAATGAAATTGTCACGTATTACTTACACCTACGCGCAATCACTTCGTGATTATAAGCGTAACAACGTAGCTGTCGGCGTAAATTTTGTAAACCTAATTTAATAACAAAGATGAGACAAAAAAGTTTATAGAAGAGAAATTGGAGGTGGAATTTTTCGAAATATATTTACAAAAATAGCTGAAAATATCCCAGGAATTGCGCGTAAAGTAGCACCAATTGCACTTGACGCAGGTAAAGCTATTAAAACACTGCTGGCACCGCAGTAGGACAAAAGATCGCTGATAAAATTAAAGGCAGCCCACCTTCAAACGCGGAAATAAAACGAGCAATATTAGATATTGCACCAACAGAGGAAACAGAACGACCCATGATAGCTACAACAAAAAAATTACTGTCACCACGTGGTGAAGAGGTCATGCGCAAACTTGTAAAGAAAACAAGACAAATAAAGCCTGCTGCTTTTTAGTTGCTGAAATTTTGTGTGCCACACAATTTTGTGTAGATTATAGAATAAATAATGTCAGTTAAAAATTATCTCGATCTTGCCGAAGAACATGATACCGACGACACAGTGACAGAATTCGAGTACGTTGAATATCTCGACGAAACCTCGAACGAACCAAATAAAGCTGGCGTCAGAACTTTTAACACAAGAGACGAGGACGTGTTTCTGTTGCCGCACAAGGCGGTATTAGAAGTGCGTGGTCAGTTACAAACTGCGATAGGCGGTGATATTGCACCTCGTGCAGAAATTGCACATGTCAATAACGGTTGGAGTTTATTTAAAAGCGCATGGTACCAACTGGCCAATCAAACTGTGGAAGATATTTCAATGCACTTTCCTATAGCGAGTACAATACTAAATATCGTCTCGTTCAGCGATGATTATTCGAGATCAGTGGCCACAAATATGATGTGGTTTAAAGATACTGGACTTGGTTTATCTGCTTCAGGCGAATTTATTTCAGGTGGTGCTCTAACACACGGCGCTGACGCTGCTGCAGATCTAGGAATCGTTAGAAATTTTCTTATTGCAAATGCTGTAAAATTTGGTATTAATCCACCAGCTGCAGCGGCAGATGCAAACGCTGTGAGAGTCTCGCTGGCACAAGCGTGTAATAATCTTAGTATAACACCACCAGATGCAGCCGCAGATGCAGTCGCTATGTTAAATTTAATAAACGGTGTTATTATTACACGTAATATAAGATACAACGAGGGATATGCCAAACGAAAGTATTTGCCGCAGAATCTCGCCAAATAACAATGATGCTTCCCTTAAGTACAATATTTGGATTTTGCCGCGAATATAACAAAGTTTTTCGCGGAGTAAAACATACACTTATATTAGATCGAGCTGATCAAAACGATTGTATAATACACTCCGCTGGTGTGGCTGAAGGACAGTTTGCTATTATAAGACTGTGGATGCCACGAGTTGTCCCGTCTGTAGCTAAAACGATGGAACTTGAATCGTTATTGACCGCTTACACGAAAATAATATACTTCCAGCAAAACAGAATTTACCAAAGAGCATTTCCTAACACAACTGATTACACCTGGCGTGTTACAACTACGTCAAGCGAACAATTATCTCAACATTTGTTCGTTGCATTTCAACGACAGGCACGTCGTAATGTTCAAGAAATGAACAACTCCATATTTGATAACCCTGATGTCAGACGAATATTTGTTAGAGTAAATTCTAAACAATATACCAAACGTGGAGTCGAATGCAGTTTTGCTGTAGACGCCACCAGAAACATATCTCGGCCGTACATGTACCTTATGGAGGCTATGCAAAAATATCAAAAATATTCGATCACTATATCCTATCTTTTATTTTGACATATCAAAATATTCCGAACGAGATATTGGATCGACTGTTGATATCGAAGTCACTTGGACGCTTGGAGCGCTGCCAGCCGAACAGTAAAACGGATATGCACTAATTGTCAGTGATAGATTTTTGACAATTGATGCAACCAAGGGAAGAATGACTACAAGTGTGAGTATTATGTGACAAACAAGTAAAAAAAATGAAAACGGAATACACTACCAGAGAAATATATCTAACTCCCGGCCAAATTAAAAAATTTTCAAAAGCGGTTGCCAAACGTAATTCTGTCTCTGTAATGATTTACCCAACGACTGACAAAGTCGCCGCAGTGAAAGTAATCTTAACTCAACAGCAAATCAATAAACTTAATCAGGGAAAACCGTTTGTTCTCAAACTGTCTGTTGCACAAATAACAGCGATGTCAAAACACGGCGGATTTTTTGGACCAGCATTTTCTGTAATAGCTAGCGCAATACCAAAAATTTTACCTGCACTAGGAACACTGGGACTAGCAGCAGTATCAGTGGCAGTATCTGGAGCAACTATAAAAGCGGTATCCGGCGATGGAATCAAACAAATTTTATGTAACAATAAAAATAAAAATGCCAGCCAAAGCGACAAAATCTAAAACATAAAAGAAAACAAAACGTCAGCGAGCGCCAAGAAAAACAAAACAAGGAGGATATATTCCTTTCGCTCCATATTTAGCAGAGTTAGCAGGCAGTCTAATTCCAAATCTGCTAGGGATAAGACGTGGAATGACTCTACCAGGCACCAGACGCCGTTGACGACCTCGACGACATTGACAACGCCTGTCGCGTTGGGTAATTTTGATATAATTGAAAAATTGAATGACATTGTCCGATTTCGCGGAGTGTATTCTAAGGACGAAGTAGATAATGTACCAGCAGGCGGTTCGCGCGTTGTAAATGCACAAAACTTCAATGATGGATCTGGCACTCACTGGGTTGCTGTTTACGATAATAATTATTTTGATTCGTTCGGACTTCCTCCGAATGATCTTATAAAAATATATTTTTAAAAAATTTTAAAAAATAAATTACTCGTCTAATCAACTACAGCCGGTTGGAACATCTGCTTGTGGTTATTATTGCATTATTTTTATCCGACAGATGTCCCGAAGTGAAAATCCTGATTTTTAAAAGTATATTTTGCACTTTGACAAGCAACCTTCTCACGCAAATGATGAGATTGCAGTTAAATTTATCTAAACTAAGGAATATGTCAACATACTGTCTCAAATGTAAAACTAAAACAGATAATAAAGATAAGGTAAAGAAAAAAAAAAAAAAATAATAGAATAATGCTAAAAGCATTTGCGCTGTTTGTGGTAGAAAAAAGATGTTTCTGAAATCGACAACTGGAGCTGGAGTTATTTTAGTAGATAATTAATTGACGAAGGTAATATTTTTTGTTGGTCAAACCTCGAGGGATTTTATATTTGATTTTAAAGATTTTTTAAACCATTTTCCCTTTAAAAAAAACCCCCAGGTTTTTAACCAAACATTAGTAATAAAAGAGCGATTTTGTCAAAATTTATAAATTATTTTCAGATTTATAACAATATTTTTTGCTGACAAATACTTTTGTCGACGATTGAAAAATGAAATAAAATGAAATGTAATTGTAATTGTGATAAAGATCTTTGTATAAAACAAGATAAAACTGTTACATACTGTCAATCATGCAATCGACGTGAAGTAATTGGCAGCGGTATTGACATCCACAAATGTTTTGGAAAATTACCGAAACCAAAAGGAGGATGGACATTGCATAGCCACAAATATAATGGGTCGTACAATCCACTAGACAAACAGTTAGACGAAAACGATAATCCATTACCAGGACAAGAGCCTTATAATCAAGTTCATGCAACAGCAATGCGTCATGATATTTGTTATCGTGATAAGTCTGGCAGTGATAAGGTAATGCTAGATGAACTTAAAGATATGAAACCTGTAAATATGAGAGAACGATGTGATAGAAAGTTAGTTCAAGTAATGGTAGGAACAAAATATAAGTTAGGTCTTGGAAAAGAATTGTATGATGATCTTGCAGCTAAATTACGCAAACCTAAAAATAAAAGTTTCCGCAACGTAAAGTTGTCGCAAATGCCGCTGACGATATCTGGGCGATAGATTTAGTTGATGTGTGAAATCTTGCTCATTTCAACTATAATAAGAAATATTTGTTTAACGTTATTGACGTTTTTTTGGTAAATATGCGTTTACTGTACCAGTTTCGGATAAAACATGATCATCGATAACTGATGCGTTAAAACAATAACAAGTACAGAAAGAAAACCAAACAGAATCTGGACCGATCGCGGAGCGTAGTTTTTTAATAAAAAGTCTGAGCAATTTTTGGAACAAAATAACATTAAAAAATATGTTACAGGAAACGAAGGAAAAAGCGTTATCGTCGAGCGATTTAATCGTACACTAAACGAGCTGATACATAAACATTTGACAGCTAAAAATACAAATAAATATATTGACGATCTACAGTAGATTGTTGATAAATATAATAGCACGAAGTACAGATCAATAAAAATGTCACCAAACGATGCAATTAAAAATCCGATTCTTGCAAATGAAAACATGTACCGCAGACATAAATGTAAAGTTGGTGATAAAGTTAAAATTTCTCTGACGAAAAAAACATTTGAAAAAGGATTTACTCCAAACTGGAGCGAAGAAGTATTTGTTGTTGATAAAGTTTTACTGACAATACCTGTAACATACGCGCTGAAGGATTTATTGGGTGAGCCTATAACTGGTAGTTTTTACGAGCAGGAACTTCAGAAAACTGAGCAAGATATATTTGCTATTGAAAAAGTTATCAGGAAAAAGATAATAACAGTTTAGTTAAATGGAGAGGATAAAGCGATAAATTTAACAGCTGGGTACAAACCAAACAAATTATGAAATAATATTGTTATAAATTATCTCGTACTTACGTTTATCAGATTTACATTTATTGGTTTACATAACGATATTAGATATCGTCTGCGATCGTCAGAAATCGTCATTAGGTTAAATATTTTGATAAATATAAAATCGAATTATATATTTTTATGTCGGTCTGGAATTCTAATGTTTAAGAAGGATTTTATTAACCGCCAAAACGACTGATTTTCATCTACTGAAAAATTAAATTTCAAAATTTTCTTTGTGATATGATATTTTACATTATATCTACCAGTTGTCGGTCTGCTGTAAATTTTTTTTTATCGACTACACCTACAATCTCGTTTTGTTCGTCGTCATTGTTAAATAAAATGTCATCCTCTGTGTAATCAACTGACTCGATTGCGACTATAGCATCTCCTCCGCGATTATACAGCGGTGCAAAATCATCAGCGTAAATATCAGCAAGTCGTTTCATCAAGTCCATAATATAATATATTTTGATCTAATTTATAATAATAAGATGGCTAACGAGATAAAATGTCATCAGAAAGTTAATATATTAAATTATGGAGAATTATTATTATACAAGGTGATTCTAATAAGATTCTGCTAACAGCGGCAGAAAAAGTAAACTTAATGACAGAACATTTATTACACTAAAATTTAACAAAGATGATGTGTTAATGTTTGCTCATAATTGTCTTACCAAAACTGAGCCAGAAAATATAATTAATCGTCATCTTTGAAGATGATTCTGTCAAATGTTGATTGCAATGTTGCCGTATTTGTTATTCCATCTGCAACATATTTAACTATTGCAGAATTTATATTATAGTATCGGGCAGCAGATGAAATTGATTTGAATTTGATTTCCTCGTTTGTCTCCAGATTTACCGCAATAACAGTTTTAGCGGGGTATCTAAAATTAATACCCCCACATCGTCCTCGTCTGTTATTTTCTTGTTGAGTGACAAGTTAGAGATTTTCTAGACGATTATCTGTTTTAACACCGTCGACGTTGTCTATCACTAAATCATTAGGAATAGCACCGTTAAACGTTTCATAAGCAAAATGATGGCTATAATAATTAACTTCATCTGTTTTACTTCCTCGAACTTTTATTCTAAGATAATCACTGTTGTTCATAAAACCAACAACTTTTCAGTTTTTCTTCTTCGAATAATTCCAAGTTCGTTCGCCTCGTAAAGATTAAATACGGGATGAGGTTGAAATTCATCTTGTAAAGACAAGTTTGCAATGTTATCATCAGTAACCGCGCCGTTGAGATGATATACTCATTGTCCTTCTGGAATTTCATCACAAAACAAAGTGTAAATAAAATCTTTCCTTCACATTTCAACTCTCTCAGCGTTATCACCATTAACGCTAATCTTATAACCGGCTGGTGTTGCTTTACCAAACGGTTGTCCGTATTCGACGTGAATCATCGACCCTAACATATTTCCCGCATATAAGTTGTACTTGGGATGAACATAATAGTTCTCTTGCTCGCTTGCGAAATTCTGTGCCATTATACTATAAGCATTTTTATATCTCTAATTGATTGTTCAACTAGCGCATGCGCAGTATGCGGTGAGATATCGATCAAACAATCAATTAGATATATAAAATATTATATAACAATGCTGAAATTGCGAGATATTGCTAAGAAGAGCCTTATAGGAGAACCTACAAAAATAGCCACTGCTTTTGCAGGATTTGACAACAGCTATCGGTTTGATAATCAAAATTTTTTAGTAAATTTTAACTCTACAAATTTGTTTCGTCTTTTGCATCCAATTGTAACGCGAGAACTTGCAGTGCACAGAAGTATCAAGCTAATAGTGCAGTATCATGTTATTTTATCAAAGTTACATGCACTTCAAAAAGATATACTTGATATAATCTTTGAAAATGTAGATTTCATCAACGAGATTGCCGAACCATATTTATCAGGTAAATCACGAAAAATATTAGCTGGAAAAAATATTTCCTCAGTCGCTGATGGAATACATCAGGAAATAAATAAAAAATTGGAGGAATTTTTACTGTATCAGGATCAGGTTGGAAATTTGAAATGATGAAAGAAGTTTTATTCACACTCGGTGATTATCATGATTTATATTTGAAAACAGATGTATTATTACTAGCAGATGTTTTCGAGAGTTTTCGTAAAGTTAGTCATGCAAATTATGGATTAGATCCGTGTTGGTATTATTCTGCGCCAGGATTGTCGTGGGATGCCCTGCTAAAAACAAGCAGGATAGAATTGAATCTCTTAACTGATGTTGATATGTTTAATTTTATTGAAAAAGGAATTCGCGGCGGAATTAGCGTTATAACAAAAAATATGCGGTAGCTAATAATAAATACCTAAAAAATTACGATAAAAATTTACCGTCAAATTATATTATTTATCTTTACAATAATAATTTGTATGATTATGCTATGTCAGAGGCAATGCCGTGTGGTGGATTTC
The DNA here is from genome assembly GCA_016617855.1 of Megalonaias nervosa. NCBI lineage: Eukaryota > Metazoa > Mollusca > Bivalvia > Unionida > Unionidae > Megalonaias > Megalonaias nervosa. Next base: position 7,801 of record JAECUM010062147.1, on the reverse strand, counting down.
ATTGGATAACTCCAGATCAATTTCTTAAAGAAACTGAAAAAAGATTTTTAAAAAAATGCCAGTTATTTTGTTCAAGTTGATCTCGATTATCCTAGTTCGTTACATGGTCTACATAACGACTATCCGTTTTGTGCAGAGTCAATGATGATCGATTATAGTTTATTATCGCAAGAACAACAGGCAATGACAACAGCAAAAAATTCGATTATTAATAACCTAGTTCCAAATTTGTTAAATAAAAGAAATTACGTGATACATTACAAAAATTTAAAACAAGCAGTAGATGCTCGACTAATTCTGAGAAAAGTTCATCGCATATTAATATTTAATCAATCATGGTGGATGGCAGATTATTTTGATTTAAATACCAAACGTCGTGCTATTGCTAAGACTGACTTTGAGAAAAACTTTTTCAAATTGATGAACAATTCCATGTTCGGTAAGAGAATGGAAAATATCAGAAAGCGAGTCAGTATTGAAATTGTAAACGATGTAAATCGCAGAAATAAATTAGTCAACGATGACGGTTTTGTCAGTATGAAAATATTTAATGAAACTCTTGTTGCAATACAACGACGAAAAACAAATTTAAAGTTAAATAAACCGATTCATGTTGGTACAGCTGTACTTGATATATTAAAATGGCTAATGTACGACTTTCTCTATAATTTTACCAAAAAGCAGTGGCCAAATTCGGAGTTGCTATTTATTGATACGGATTCACTTGTTTATAACATAAAATGTGAGGCTGTTTATCAAGATATTTATAACAATAAAAATTTATTTGATTTATCGGATTATCAAAAAAGTAGTGGATTTCATGATGATGCAAATAAAAAAAGTCATCGGCAAGATGAAAGATGAATTTATGTTTGCGCCAGTCAGGGAATTTGTTCGACTAAGAAGTAAAATGCTGTAATTTTAGATGACAATAAACTAATAAAAAAAAAGCAAAAGGTATTCCCCGCGGATATGTAAAAAGGTGTATGAAATTTGATGATTTTAAAGCAGCGCAAAACACGTGCACTAATTTTATTAAAACAAATGTTATCAGAATAAATCATCACAAACTTGAAACAGGTGCAATTATAAACGTGGACTAAGTAATTTTGATGATAAGAGATATTGCGAGGACGGAATTAATACGTTAGCTATTGGACACTACGCAATTTTGTCTGAACTTTATAAATAATGTTCGAACATTTAACATTAGCCGATGGAGTTAATAGCAAAATTTAAAAAATAATGGTTAATGGCCAGTTGAATTTAATGATGAAATTTCAGGTATCTGTTTCCGTAAATTTGATAGAATAATACTCTCGCTTATCAAATCGGATAACAGCAAATATTTTGATTATCTTGAAAAGTTGAGAGATGAGCTTATGTTGAAATACGATAATCTTCATGATCCGATCAGTCAAGAAAAATACACAAAATCAAATATTGACCTGAAGAGGTCGAAGGTTTTTGCAAAATGTGGTAAGTATGTTCTCACCAGGATAGCAATGAAAGAGTTATCTGAATGTCATCGAAAAGTAAGTGGAAAAATTAAATTTTATTTGTATAAATACGATAATGAATTATTACTGATATCTACTGTTGATATTTTAAGAACAGGTGATAAAGTTCTTTAAAAAAATAAGGGAGATAACTCTGTCTGTCTTCCTTGCATTGTAAAGGGAGATAATCTGTCCTCATTAAGCAGTTATATTGCGTAACATTATATGACCATCTGTAGTCAGTGTGGATCAGCATAATTTGTAACAGAAAATGATATTTTACATTATCTTGCGTTAATTCCAGGTAAGTTATCTTATATCTTCAAAATAAACTTTCCTCACCGACCATAGAGGGGGGAGGGGGGAGATATTACGACAAACGAGTCATTATCGATCGTTTTATATTCCCAGACTGCAGAAGGCAGAAATAACCCTGTCTACGAGCTAGAGTAATTTAAAAAAGCCGTTGTAATCGATCCACGCACTATTGTCACAAATCTGTACACATTGTTCATATACCGACTATATATGAGCCATGTCTGTAATTTTATGTATTTTAGTGTGTTGAGACTGCAATGTATTTTAACCAGGGCAGAAATGTATAAGATCGTAGATTTCACGATTTATTCAGAATCAGAATAAATGTATAAATGTATACTGATCACTTGCAAGAGTTTCCCGTTAGATAACATTATAATAACTTCTGTAAAATATATCTGTAAGTAGAGTCCGTAGCGCAGTGTTAAGAACGTTGGATTCTCGTACTCGAGGTCTTGAGTTCGATTTCCGTGACCGACACATTGTCGACGGTGGCGTTAGGATGCCAATTTTTCTAATAATAGTGGGGGGTTCCAGCCCCAAGGGATTTCATGTACACTTCCTCACCACGTCAAACACATGGTGGGTGTGTTTTCCACTTACCCCGGGGTTTAATATTGGAGGGGAGTGTACATGAAATCGAAAAACCTAGACAACTCTCTGAATTTCTAAAATTTCGTTTTGTCATTTAGGAATTCGCCGGCGAGTGTGTCTATGAAAACTGGAACCCCTCAAAAATAAACAGTAGGGTGATGTGAGCTCTTTAACCTTGTGACCACACTGAAGGGTTTCCCTACACAAGGACATTCAGAAAGAATGTCGCCAGAAGAAAAATTCTCATGAGGTGCCTGTGGGCAATAAGAAAGGCCTTTACAAAAAAAAAGAAAGATGCCATAAGAAAGGTATCTAAGGACCTCATGGTACTGTTTATTTTTTGATTATTATTCAACATGACGGTTATAGTAGTAATAATAAACAAGCTGT
>JAECUM010062146.1:0-10276 GCA_016617855.1 Megalonaias nervosa | reverse complement strand
TCCTAACACTAACCTCTTAATGCTGAGCGCCAAGCGAGGCAGCTGTTAGTACCATTTTTGTAAGTCTTTGGTATGACTCGGCCGGGGATCGAACCCACGACCTCCCGCATCCGAGGCTGACGCTCTAACCACTAGGCCACCGGAGCGGTCAACTGAAGAAGCAAGAACAACAGTAAATGTTACAACTTCTGGCTGGCACTAATAATATGCATTCATGGCCAAAATAGACAATGTTTATGGTTGTAATTCTGTCATATCTTACAATTCTTAGGGATTAATTGCCTCCAAATTTTCACCGGCAAGCATAGTCCTCCTCCACTTCTTAAATATAGGTAAAATAGGTTAGTATTCAACGGGTTTTTATTGTAACGTTTGATCAGAAATTTATTTAGCTTTTCTTATGGAGACTTTACTTTCCAGACAAGAGAGACAAAGATATATTTAAAATAAAATATGGATCTGTCCATGGAAAGTGATCGAAAGGTGGATAAATAGTTACGGAGACTGATGCCTGCATCGCATTTCCTGACTACCAACCTAAGCATAGAAATTCATACATATGTATCCATAAATGCTAACATGCAAAACATGATGAAATACATTGACTATGAGGGTTGATGTAACTATGTTAAAGCTCATGAAATGTTAGAGCAAAATCTAAATGTAGTTCACATTACTAAACTGATTCAATGTTAATATGTAGATTACAAGAATATCCGTCTTACATTCCAACATGATATGTATGTTTCATATTCTGAACGGGACCTTTGATGATGGTATTGAAACTGGCTGAGTTATACTTTCCTTCATTTGGTAAATGACAGCTTGACAAAAAAGTGAAAAGATATTATATTCATCCATTCGATTCGAAAAATGTATGCAATGTAGGTAAGTATGTATGTATGTATGTATGTATGTATGTATGTATGTATGTATGTATGTATGTATGTATGTATGTATGTAGGCAAGTAGGTATGAATATATGTATATACACATGTAAGTATTATGTATGTATGCAATCATGCCTGTAAAGTTTATCGGGTAGAAAACACTTTCATACATGTACTAGAAATGTATGGTCTTAATTTTCGTAACCTAAAAATCAAAACCGATTTGTTTATTAAGATTCAGCGAAAGCATAATGTTTTAAATTATGAAATGAAAATTTAAAATGAACATGTGTATTGTGAATTAAATCGCAAATAATCCTAAAAGGTATATAATATGTTCAATTGCATCTGTTCAAATGCATCTGGTGTTTCGAATGAATTTCAATCTCGAATGTGTAGATATACCGTAGCCTTGATTGAGCTGATATGCCAAATGTCTTGATGCATCCCAGATTGTCTTCTTGGAATAAATTCACAATAATCAGAAACAAGGGATTTAATCCAAAATGTAAACGAGCTCTCTGGAAAAGACAATGAATAATTTGAATAAATATTTGCTTTCAAGGTATAAATTATCAGAACTAAAAGGCTGATTTCGAGATAGTAATAAATATTTTATTTTGAAGAAAAAAGCAACCTTATTTAAAAACTAAGACAAGATAATATGAACAGCATATGGTTAATTGTTCCATTCAAATTAGTGAACAAGTTCCCTTTCTTGATCCTTGTTTTTCTTTAAAAGTCACACTTAAAGTCTACAGTAATGGGAACAAGCTAATTACTACATACTTACAACATGGATGTGAAACTTTAAGCTATTAACGTCTCTTGTATGGGTTCAAGAAGATTTCTGGCATTCGCTGGCTTCAGTCTAACATGGTTTGCCCTGGCATATGCACAATGAAATAGGTAACAAAGACCAGAAAGATACATTGGTAATGTTAAATTATGTTCCTCAATATGCTAACTACTCTAACCCAGTAAGAAAATTATTGAGTAACTGGAGAGTGCTATTTATGTTTACAACAAACGGTTAGCCACTCTTAAATTTGAGCTAGTATAAACTTAACATCAGCAGAGATTACGATACATTAAACATTTTACTCACGGCACAACCTGACTAGTTCGGACGCTTTTAGAAAGGTAATATAAATATTTCATAATTTTAACTTCAGATCAACAGTTTCTATATCAAACGATAATGTGCATTTGTTCAGAGATGGGTGAGCTAAAATAATGACATGTAAGGGACTAAAAAATTTGACGTTGAAATTTTCCTCGATGAATGCAAGATAGATACATCAGAAGACCTTGATCGTACAGCTGACGAATATTGGCACACATTAGTTTCATTTCTCAGTAAGTCTTCCTCTCAGCGGACGGTTAGAAGCAAGCCAAAAACAGTTCAAGATGTAGCTAAAAATTTCAACTAGTTCAACAAATAAGAAACCAACGTCTGATAGGACTGATCAGAAATACTTATCTGTTAAAAAGTGCACTTATTGTAAGAAAATGGGGCAGGTCATTCTGATTGCTGCCACTAATAATGTTGTTCACTGGCAACACAGACAATTTTTACGGATGCACATTTCTCTCATATCTTACAATTCTGATGTGGATATATCTGTTTAAAAATTTTCATGAATTCTTGGATGATGTACTGGGAGACCGTGACCTGCAATTGATAAGCGGGAAGAAAGGGCAATTGCTGAAGAAGGCCGATGTTCGCTGGAAAAGCTTAACGTTTTCCAGTGCAACTCCATTATGACAAGGCCACCTTTCTGTTTAGTATCCAGTTTTATTCCCGTTTGATTAGTGATGATAGCTATGCACGTCTTACTCGAAACCAGGAATCTCACTTTCCAAATATGCGGTTATTTATAAGATATAGATCTTATGAGTTATTATTATTATTATTATTATTATTATTATTATTATTATTATTATTATTATTATTCAGAACACACTAAAAAATCCAATACAACAAGGAATACAATTTCAACCATGACAACAACGACAACAACATATAAAATATCTCCCACTACGTGTATATAATTCATTGCCACCAAACGTTCACCGGCACTAGTAATGTTTTATCACTTTCAAAATACTTGTAACTCATGTTGACATTCAACGTTTGTTATATTTCATTTATATTCCAAAATTAAATTTCCTGCTGACACGAAGCATTTTGCTGTCATAAAATCCACAAATCTTTTCTGATATGCGAAAATTGATTTTCTAGCATGTCACCAAGAAATTCGCACTAAATTGTTAATTCTGAGTGTCCAGTGGTTGTTTTTAAATTTAATTTCATTTTATCTTTAAGTTTTTGAATTTAATTAAAGCTTACCCCATTTGCATATTTCGCTGGCCAGATAAATATCGATGTGAATCGTTCAATACATGGTGTCATGCCCTAAATGTCGATCCTAGTCTACTACTATGCTAGATGACTCCAAGTATGAGCTGACTGGTGAGCGGTGTTTTTTATCAATAAAGTTAGTAATCATTCTGATAACAGTGGATTATCCTGAGACTTTCAGAACTAAAAATTCTTGCTACTGCTTACTGAACTTCCATTTTAGATACTCCACTCTTTCCAAACATAATTAAGTAAATAAACCGTCAAAAGCTTTCAGGTTCTCTGCAAAATTTATGTATCCATGTGTTTCCTGACGCATTGTCAAAAATTATAGAGACCTCTGCTTTCTATGTCAGAAGGCATGCGCACTGTTGACACCTTTACAGATGGTACTGAGTAGTCTAAGGCGTCGTTAGTTCTTCCCGGGGTAGCAGCAGAGGGGCTGAACAATACAACTTTTTTTAGAAGGCTCCGTTTGCAAAAATAAGGGTTCTACGAAAACTGAAAAATAAGGTCAATAATCGTAAACCGAAGCCGTTAACCGACCATATTCCCATACGACGGGAAAAATACCCAATTAGCTCTGTTGTTACCCCGCGCTGACTATTTTTTTGCAAATCGTAGGCGTGTTGGTTTGCGACGCGCACAAATACGTGTTGTCGTCAACCTCTCTGCTGCTGTAATTAAATATCTATTATATCAATAATGTTTGTTGAAACTCACTCAGCTAGATTAGCTCGAGAGCGACTAGAGGCAATCAAAAAATGTATACCCGTGAGAGATTCTGTCAAACAAAAACTACAGGCACGTCAGGAATCTCAGGTGGAATTTGCAGAAGCCACAAAAGAATTATTTAAACCGGTTACAAAGACTACTGAAGGTCTTCTTCCTGCGTTGGAGAAAACCGATGAGGCTACAACTGCAACACAGCAGGTTATCGGAGCATTGCCAAAGCAAATTAAAGAAGCTATGGAGTCTGCCGACAAAACACGTGCTGAAATTCAAGATGTAAAAATATCGTCGAGGATCTGTCTAAACCAAAATTAAAAACTCGGTATTTTACTCAACAATGTTATTTAGAAGTTATGAATATTCCTGTTAAGGTTGCTGCGGCTGGATATCACCTGCGTCAGCAGTTTCTAAAACCAGAGTTTTATAACACTGCAGAAAAAAGAGTGGGTTGCTAGCGTATTTTGTGAGTACAAGGATATTCCACAAATCAGTCAAACACATAGAAAAAATACGTTGATTTCATTGATAAAATGTATGAAATGGAAAAAGAGATTGGAATGCCAGTTATATCACCAAAAACGCAGAGATCTCGACAGCAGAGACAACCATCACCTGACCCTGGTGTAACTGGACGTGGTATTGCTACTCAAGGAAAGTGATCTTATTACGCCATGTCCGGATAACGTTCTTGCTGATGTCAATCGACTAGAAAGTTTAATCGGTGGAAAACGAGCTGGTAATAACTCTCCTGAGATCATCAACTAAATAGCATCAATTTGTCAACGATTATTTACAGGCGGTATCATGGACATAAATGTTTACTGGGAACTCATCGATGAAATTACCGACAATTACTATTAAATCGTTAATTTAAAAATCAAAATATTATTATAAATGTCATATCATGATGTTAGTGTCAGTCTGACTCCTGGTCAGATTAAAAAACTACAATCAGCGTCCAAGGATAACTGTGGAACAACAATATCGTTAAAACAAGGACAAATCTCAGGTGGTCCGAATAAACTATCGCTGACAGAACGTCAACTAAAGCATTTTAACGATGCAAGAAAAATTAAAAAACCGGATTGCGACTTAACCTTTCCTCGAGCGATATCAACAATGCTGTTAAAACCGGTGGTATATTTTCACTTTTTGCAGCTATACTAGTGGTAATAGCCACTGCATCCCCAGCTGTTGCAAAAGCAGCCGCGTTAGGTGCTGTTGGAACCGCTGCGTGGATGGCATTAAAGAAAGCAACAGGAAAAGGGAATATACACGCAGAGAACTTAAAAAAGATCACGGACACAACAACACGGAAGACGTCTAAGAGCACCAAACGTGCCACAGCCGGGCTGCCTAAGATTGCCAGGTCCACGATACGGACGAGGTTTAAGATTGCCAGGGACGCTACCCGGGTACGGTATCGTATTAAGAATCCCAGGAACACTTCGTTGATTTTTCCAATGTTCAATTTTGATTTACTTGATGCTGCTGCCCAGCTAAACATTAAAACTTTCAGAGGTGTTTTTATGCGTGATCAATTACCGCGTTAATCAAACAGCGTTGAAACTGGTGTTATTAATCTCGATGAATCCACCAACACAGGTACACATTGGGTTGCATACGCGATTGATCCAAGTGGAATTGTTTAATTTGATTCGTATGGGTTAGAACCACCAAAAGAATTGTTAAAATACGTGAGCAGTGACAAAAATATTCCAATCTGGTATTCAACGTTACCAACACAACGCTGAAATCAGCCAGTTCAACTAATCCTCAGTTTAGTGTTGTTTTACCAACTGCAATTTCAGCGAGCGAAATAGCACTAGCACAATTACTAGTTTATTATAGCTGGCCAAATATCAAATCAAAATCATTCGATGGATTACAACCAAACAACTCATTAGCATTTGCAAATAAAAATAAACCAGATGGAACTCCCGATTGGCAAGTTGTTAGTATTTCCACAGGCAGTTATCAGATCGAACAAATCAACGAAGAATTCCAGCGCAGAATTATATCTATAACAAGCAAAGAATCCAAGATAGCTATTACGGTCCACGAACCAACGCTGTCGTCCGCGATATAAATTTATTCGCCTGACTACGCCGTTGACATTTATCAGTCGTCGATCAGATCTGTACTTGGATGGACTGATATTCCACCGACACCGACAGCGACAATACCACGACAACCAACCAAGAATGAATTTTTATGACAATTCCAGAATATCAAAACACTTACCCGTCCATACAAGAGTATGGCGGGGCCGGGCTGAGTTGAATTCATTTTTGACGGTGGTGATTTATACTACGCTGAGGGATCTAATTTTGTGGTGCAACGTGACTTGTACTCATTCAGTGATATCCATGGTGAATCAATAATAATATTTAAGAGAAACTTTTATGAAGAACTCGCCGACACATTAAAATCCGAACATTGAAAAATACTTGATGAATTAATAAATTTATTTTCCAATATTACCACGTACTACAACGATGATGTTAAACAAAATAACATCGAAACTATACAACACTTGAACAACATCGCCGCAGACATCAAATACATCAAAACGACCATAGTTTGTTATAAAGTTAGAATACCTAGTATGATAAGTTCTACCGGGACAATTTTACTTCGGCTATTCACTTTCGACGACGCTGATCTCGTAAAATCAGTCAGCTGCGTCATCAATGTTAATTTTCCGAAAGTTCTAGAATCATGGAGAAAAGTAGCTCCGTCACCAACCATACTCGGATACAATAACGATCTATACGGCGGAGGCAGACATATATCTCCAGGGATTGTAAATATAACATCAACTATCGCAGTCAATCTATTATGTGGCGCCATCGATGGCAGCTATCAAGTAGATTTACAGCAATCTAATCAAGCTCAGAAAGGATACATTTATACACATTTACCCCTCAAGTCCCCACAGGGTTTTTAATTGTATCAGAACCAATCAACGTTGTTTATTTGCGTGTGCATAATCGTCTGTTATCGCGGTTACATTTTAAGCTTACTGATCAGCAAGGACATCTTTGAATTTACGCGGAGAATCACTGACCGTAAATTTTTATGTAAGATCATAGATCTTACGTTCGTAGATCTCGCTTTAGTGGAACAAAATAATACCAGAACAAATATTATTATCAGAATAAAAAAATAAATAATCTGATTGTGAACATAATATTTATGATGGATTGTTTTTTTTTGTTGTTATTATCAGAATAAAAAATTATTATTATTATTGTTACTATAACTATAATTATTATTATTATTATTATTATTATTATTATTATTATCATTATTATTATCTGATTCTGATTACATATCTTTTTACTGTATTTTAGCTGGTACCACAGTCACAGTGACAGAGCCAGTTTCGTCGTCGTTACTTTCATTTTCACTTTCACTTTCACTGTTGGTCGAGTAGTCTTCCGCAAATAATTCTTTCGCGGCTTTACTCGCTGTCATAATCTCGTTGAGTTATCTTATATGAGCATTTACTTTCTTGTTTGTTTCGTACTCGAGAGATAGATTTGACCTAATTTTTTCGATTGATCTTGCAAGAGGAATAAATAATTTTACCTGATCATCTGTAAATGTAGCCAATGACTGCAACATTGCCTGCTGAATCAACTTTACAAATCTGTAATCGGATGGTTGTGTATACCTATTCTCGTATTTTCGAAATTGTAATGATTCAAAATTGCACATATTTTTTTTTCAGGATCAAATTCATCAGAAATTTTTATACCGTCATATTGTAATTGCTTAATGGCAACAATAACAAAATTAATATTTTCTTAATTCATTATACAATGAATATTTATTTAAAATTAAAATAATTCTGAATCAGAATTAATATAATAATAACAATAAAAAAAATAAAAATAAAAATATTTCTGAATCAGAATTAATGTAATAATAAAAATATTTCTGAATAATAAAAAAATATTTCTGAATCAGAATTAATATTATAATAAAAATATTTCGGAATAATAACAATAAAATGTTTCTGAATCAGAATTAATATAATAATAAAAAACAAAAATAAGAATATTTTTATGAATCTGCAGAATTCTGAGAAATCTAAACAAATTTCACAAATTTGATAGAATATTTGCACGACTAAATCGAGAAATTTGAACAAATTTTGTTGATTTTGATAGGGTATTTGCACGATTAAATCAAGAAATCAAAACAAATTTCATAAATGTTATTGTTATAATAAAAAAAAAATAAAAATATTTCTGAATCAGAATTAATACAATAATAAAAATATTTCTGAATAATGAAAATAAAAATATTTCTGAATCAGAATTAATATAATAATAAAAATATTTCTGAATAATAAAAATAAAATAATAAAAATATAAAATATTTCTAAATCTGAAATAAAAATTTACAAAAACATATGATCACAGCACAACCCCATGTGAACTCCTAGCTTGCCAAATGACATTCAAGAAAGCTCAGGGGCATTCGAATCAATCCCCATGTGAACTCCTAGGGTGCCAAACGACATGCTAGCAAGCTCAGGGGTACTCGAAATTAGACGAAACACAATCTTATGTGAACCCCTAGATTGCCAAACGACATCCCAGCAAGCTCAGAGGATACACATAAACTTAATTCTAACTTATCTCTAGGACTTAACTAATTTATCTCTAAGGAAACACACACATAAACGTATCTCTAGGGACGTCACATACACAAACGGGGCCTTCTCTACGTTCAACAGATCATGTGGTGACATGGTGGGAGAGTGTATTTGTCTGTTGAAGTTCGAGGGCTGGCGTTGCCCCACAATAAGAAACATTTAGCACCATAACCCTCCTTCGACAATGTGTCTGCCATGGGAATAGAACCACAGGCCTCAGTATCAGAATCCAACATTCTTAACACCGTACCACAGTCCCATTCTTACAAATACAATGTTCGGAAATTACTATAAAGTTACCTATGCTAACGCGCAGGTAACTTAGGTAAACTGTAGTGATAAATCCTACACACGTTTCAGCTAAATAAACTGTAGTGAGGATTTATTTTAATTTCTGAAGTACCTGCATTTTATTTCTGCCGGATGTAGTTGGGAGGTCTGACAGATGTTGCGTGACCTAATGTAACTGGAAGATCTAAAAATAATCAACCTGGAATTTGCACGGTCAACATTGAAAATATCAAAATAACATACCTGTAATTTGCACGGCCACATGAAAATAACCTACCTGAATCAAACTCGTGAACAATCGGAATTTATTAAAGTCAAAATATGTAAATTGCAACCACCGACTACAGACAGGTACTGAATAAAAAACACACACAAAAAATGTAAATAAACCACTACAGTAATGTAATCAAGCAGGACAACTGCTTTATTACACTCTCAGAACGAGCTTTGCGTGACAGAGTTATCTCGTTTTATGTGTATGATATTTAAATATAATTCGCTGATCGTATTTATTTGAAAATGCTGATTTAGTTATATTATCTGCCACAAACTTTACTGAAGCACTAGAAATACCGAAATATTTAGCAGTTGCATATATTGAGGAAAATATTATCTCCTCGCCTGTCTCTACATTTGAAGATACAACTGATCTTGGAGATTTATCATTATAACCAACTCTTCCGAACTTACAATTCTGGCCTTGTGTAACAGCCCGCAAATTAGATAAAGAATTATCTTTTGGATCTGAGTTAATATGATCGATCACAAATCCATCTTTGATTATTCCGTAAAAACATTTGAATACGAATCTATGTGAGAAATAAATTTTTCCCTCAGCTCTAAACATGAGATACCCAATATTAATGACAAAACCAAATGGTTTTTTTCAGTCGACAGTTCCTGATTGTACCATCACGAGTTGCTTCATAATTTGTAATGGCGGGATGTGTTACAAATTCATTTTGCTCCATTTATATACTAATATTATTTGTCTAAAATGTTATTTTGGAAACCTGGCGAGATAGTCTTCTGCGGTTTTTATGGGAGACTTGACATCTTTTTATTATCATAATATCGTTTCAGCTCTCTATATCTTTTACCACCGCATTGTACACATAACCGTGTTTCTCCTCTGGCTCCAACACCGCACCGCAAGCACGGTCTTGGCCGCAGACTTCCATGCCGAAAACTTTGCATGTGGTAACCACAGAATTCGTATACGCATGTGCGGTTACAAGGAGTTGTAAATCCTATCATTAAGCAAGTATATTTATTATTTGCTTGTATCATGATATATATATATATATATATATATATATATATATATAT
>JAECUM010062144.1:0-22500 GCA_016617855.1 Megalonaias nervosa | reverse complement strand
CTCCTTTAGACTTATCCTAGTATCACTGCCAATAAAAGAAAGGTGTTTGTGAATTACAACAATGGTGTCAAAAATGTGGATAAAATATTCGAAACAGTTCTAGAGATTCTCACTCTTGCCTAGGAAAGAAACCATGTTTTTGTATCAATTCATCGATTTTGATCCTGGATGATACATTCAGTGTTAGGTCAACAAAAAGACGAATTAATTCACAAAAGGCAAAGAAGAAAAGCAACCATCCAATATAATTTATCTTCTTTTTAATTTGAATGTTCTCAAAACAGGCATTCAAGTCCCTAACTTGTGTATTGTTCATCTAGCGTGCAACCAATGTATTAACGGCCCTTGTATCGCTACCGTTGTTGATGCATGCTTTCAGACGTACTAGAAATGATATTTCGAGAACTAAAATGATATTTATGATGACGCTCAGTGGGTCTTCGAAGTAGAATGTATTGTGAATTAAACCCCAAATAAACCTAAATGTCGTATCCCAAGTCTCAAAGTATAGAGTGTTTCGAATGAATTCCAATATTGAATTTGCTGATGTACCAATAGTTTTGAATACAAAATTGATAAATCAGAATGATATAATCTAGAATGTCTATGAATGAAATCACAATAATCCCAAATTACTTTATTAGTCCAAAATATCAGTAAACACTTTGTAATTCTAATAATAATTTAAATAAATCATTCCTCTCAAAGTACATCTCAAAACAACAGGAAATAAAATTACAGACTGAACATAAAGGAGGAAGTAATAATTATGTTGACCACAAACTTATATAAAAATTTAAGATGCAATAAAATGAAGAAGATGTGGATGAGATCTGTGCCACAACATTCTAAATTTATGCAGAAGATGTGGATGAGATCTGTGCCACAACATTCTAAATTTATGCAGAAGAAGTGGATGAGATCTGTGCCACAACATTCTAAATTTATGCAGAAGATGTGGATGAGATCTGTGCCACAACATTCTAAAGTTATGCAGAAGACTACACCATGAACTTAAATACCAGCAGACAACCTATTTATAACTTGTAAACATTAAAGAAACATGAGCATAATCAGGTAGCCAAAACATTTACTCTCAATTACGAACAAAATTCAAGCACACAATACAGATTAAATATACGTAACAATGTACCGTTACGTCAACCATCACAAAGAAGCTACAATATTAATTTACACTATCTACTGGTACGATAGTCAGTTTACTTTGAAGAATTTCTTTATATAAAGCAACAAAACTGCCACAATTCACCATACCAGGAACTAAACTCGTATATATGAAAGTTTATTAGTAACTTGCCTAAATCGTTTGAAATGACTGAAATTGCTAAAAGATATTTTCCTAAATTTCTCAGCACTAAAGAAAATTAACATGTCGTGCTGCCTTTGCCTGACACAATATTGCGAAACAGATGGTATACAAGAAAGAGCTTTCTGATGTGACCTATCTACAAAGTTCTCATGAAAAATGTCCTCAGTTATTTATTTGTCTCAGTAATTTTGATTCTTTAAAGGAAGCCTGCGAATTGTTGTTTCGAAATAAATGCATACCCGAGGATACGTTAGCATCGCAACACCTTAAAAGTATGAATCTGTAAGTCCCCTGTATGCGTTTAATAAAAATGGATACCATATATTAGAAAACAATTGACAGAAGACGACTGGTTCTCACTTTGTCTACGATTTTGATTTGGAAGACCCACACATCGTGTAATGAATTTCGTTAGTGGAGAAGAGTTGTAGCTACTCATTCACACCAACACAAGAAGAACGCGGACGGTTCCTGGTATGACCACGGAAAGAAAGACAACATGATTTTTAAATAGCTGCTGCTGACTCTGTGACATGGTGTTAATATGGTATAAAATTAAAACACATTTCTATTCTACATAAAAAGTCTTATGTTTACTGATCGTTCTCACAATTCCAAAGGTGTTGCATCTTGTGATCTCAAAGGGATTGACCAAACGTAAAGTGTTAAAGTTCGGAAGCGTTGCATCTTCGCCACCCCTAATATGCTCCTTTCTAGATCTGGCGATTTTTGCAAAACCGAAACTTTCCAACATTTTATCGATCACGAATAACTAACACTACGTTGTTTTCTTCAGAAAGCATAAAGAGGCTATCAAGTAACAAATTATCCTGAAACGGAGAGGACGTGAATTCTATGATTGATTATTCGTTCGTTACTACAATGGCATCCATTTCTGAAGACAGAAGATGGCGATGCAGTCAGTCTATGATTTAAGGGCCGATGAACGAAAATCAACATGATCGAAACTCAGACAAAATAGATCATTTGCATCTAGACATTTTGGCTGTAAGACAAGTATCTATGTATAAGTTGAATGGAGCAGTTGTGTGTCTGAGACTGAATGGAAGCAGCAGTCTTCTATTTGACGACAAATGATATAAAGCTCAAAACCTGAATAGAAGAACTGAGACTGTATGCGCGACGTGTAGCAGCCTTAAATAAAGTAGGAAACGACATCGGTCAAGCCCTGACAAGAAACACGTTCAAGTATCCTATACGATGAGTGGAGGTCAAAACCACCAGAATTACAGCTGGATTCCACCCCAATATAGCAAATTATGTGTGGCCATTTGTCTAAACGTCTGTCCACTGGAATACTTTCCAGACCAGCCTTCAACGGAGCTATTTATCAAACCCCTTTCCAAAGTTATTACTACAATGTCTCTAAGATAGAAGTCACCCGGGACGAACAATCTCTGTATATCTGACTCTTTGAGCCAACCTTTACCCACAATACGTACCTGAGGTATTACATGACCTTATCTAAAGCCAAAAGAAAATTGGGTGGAATTTATTTCACACCAGATCTAAGTAATGATGAGGGAAATTTCCATCTTACACAATCAAGAAAACTACTTGTGGATCTTCAGTTTGCCCTAGCTTTTGTGAACAATGCGAAAGTGATCTGTTTTGCAGGATGCAACAATACCCTTCAAATTAAAAATCTCTGAAAAGTGATCACACGTGACCAAACGATCAAAGAAGGAAAACTGGAAATTATATATGTACCACCAAGTACAGATGTTACAGCAACCATCACAAACTCAAAGTGTGAGAGACAAAAGAAAAAATGGTGGAGACAATGAAACAGTATTGACACTATGGGCGAGGAAAGAGAAACAGTGGGTGTCATGTTTTGCTCAAAATTTGTTAAAGAGAATTACACTCTTACAAGACTAAAGCAAATTCTTGTGGGAATAGGACCGGATGAAGTATAAAATACACATGGGAACATAACTAGGACTAGAACTCTAATGAATTCACCTTCTTAGGCACAACATTTTCACTGAAGTAAGATAACATGATAAGGCTAAATTATGATTATAAAATCTGACCAATCAGACGTCTACCACTCCATAGTTGAGACGATTACTTTGACTATTTGGAAACCAAAACAGTAATTAAAGATTAACTCTTTCAAAGTATCTCACCTGCTACTTAGAATAAAAAAGGCCGCTCTAAAAGTACTATAAAACAAAATTAGTTTTTCTATAAACACGTTTCAAGCTAATGTAGTGACAAAGTTTAAAGAAATAACATGGCGAAAGATTACAGGGAGCTAGGTATGAAAATTACAATATCTATCTTTCTAAATATGTAATGCTTCTGGTCGGGTTATAAAAGCGTTTAAATGGGGGGGGGGGGGGAATTGTAGCTTCCTTCCATTATATCAACATTTCTCCTTCCATGTTGCAATAGATATTTACATATCAGTAAATATATTAGTGTTAGTTATATTAATATTAAACAACTTAATAAATTACTTTTTCTTACTTATATTCGCTTATTAAATTAATTTGAAGACTATCTTCCTCAGCCACAAGTACGGTATAACTGAAACATTAAAACTGGAGAAACTAGCATATTCTCTTTGCTTTGACTTGAGGAGGAAATTAGGTGCATGAAAAATCATGTAAACAAGATTATTCTTGGGTTACATATGACAAAAAGACAAAGATTTCATATTTCAATTGTCATTTTAGTGTTCTATAGCGTACAGGGATCAGCCTAATATAAACATTAACATTAATATGCGGCAACCAGTTTTGCATCCTGCTGTTTCGTTAATAATATGAGGCCAAAAAGACATTAGAAAAATACTACATAACCTAAAATTGAATCATAAGGTCAAATGAAATGATGAATTTGATACTGTACAAGAAGTTCAGTCTTTAACGATTATAATTTTACATTTAGGATTACAAAATGACAGCAGATGACATGGTTCCAATTTAAGCATTCCTACAGAAATTTGTTCATAAATATTTTTCTCAGTAAGATAGAAATAGTTGATTGCAACTGGATATCTGGAAAATGTTGATTCCTGGAGTTTGTCTGGAACCAACAACTCTGCTCTTACAGGTTAATGATCGGATAGATTTAGATGATGATCATCTTCAATGTTGGCACTACGGACTAAATTTATTTTTGAGGAGGGTATAAAATGTAGTCAATCAAGGACGAGTGTTTGCCGTCAGATGAGCAATATGTATATCCTGGTATTCCAGAAAGGGAAATATCACATGTTGACGTTAGATGCCTATTTTTAAGAAAGGAAGAAAGGAATCTAGTATATTACCCTTATCATTTGTACTTTTCGGAATCACTTTCTTCGGTAGCTCCGCATTAAAGTCACCACAAATAATCACAAAACCTTTTTGACTATATTCATCATAAAGACATTCCACAGTTTTTATTATTTATTTATAATCATCTAAGGGGGCATTTGTGGAAGGAAACCACACACAGAACATAAACAACTTGTTTGCGCACAGGCTAATATCAACTGCAATAATTCTGTCGTTTCCGATGTTATTCATAGAACAACTGGTAGTGACTTCCGATAGAGAATTGCAATTCATCCAACTCCGGAGGGACGTTTTCTTTCCCATGGACACGTATGAATTCTCTTATCCGGTCTTGGAAAAGCAGTAAATTCTCTGTCAATACTTTGAAAAAATTGCAGTACCTCTAGATGTAGCCAATGCTTTTGTATGCACACAATATCAATCTCATGAAGTAAACAACAAACATAAGGCATTCCAGACATACTGCCCATCGCATTTTAAAGGAGTATGTTTAGAGTAGTCATTCAAAAAGTAAACAAACGCTCCTCCACATGCAATTTAGGGACACGGGATCATGTATGCATGTATGTATTTATGTATGTGTGTGTGCCTGTGTGTCTGTGTGTCTGTGTGTCTGTCTGTCTCTGCGAATGTGTGCGTTTGTGTGTGTTTCATCAAATCCCAATTTATCGCCCGTATCTTGCTACAAGGGTCCACAGAGAGAGAGAGAGAGAGAGAGAGAGAGAGAGAGAGAGAGAGAGAGAGAGAGAAGCAATTTTATGGTCGGTAGTAATTAAAGCAGAATAATGATTTAGATCAACTGTAAATATATTAAAATATTTTGATTACCTTTTGCTGGTTCGTCATTTCGCTTAGCTTCTATTCCACACAAATTTCCATGCGCCAGTACGTGAAAGGGACCCGTTCTATGCTGAAGAAGCTAACGACGTGTTTGCAGTGCTAGCTTTCTTCGTTAAAACCGTCTTTCATGTTTAAATCATAAGCGTGTCTTATATTGATTTAATCAATGTGAATAGATACTCGAAAAAGAAAACTATCAACTTATCAATATGCAAAGGTGATTGTGAATAGCGAATAATTGCACAGAACTACATTTTGTAGCGGACACACTAGGCAGTGATGTGAGTTCATTGACTCGGTCAATACGCTGTTGCCTGTAATCATTCTTAACTCAGTTCAAAGGGCAAATATGTGTATTTGTATGTGATATAAATAAAATATATGTATAGTATGTACGCTGTATCAGTGATATACGCCTCGCTGTATCAGTGATATACCACTCGGCAAGCCTCGTTTCCTTTTAATGAAAAATGTATACATCTCGTGGTATATCATTGATACAGCGTACATCATATATATATATATATATATATATATATATATATATATATATATATATATATATATATATATATATATATAAAGAGAGAGAGAGAGAGAGATAGAAAAATTTTATTTATGTAGAAAGTTAACTAACGAATCAATATAAAGTATAAACGAGGGCTTTTCGCATTGCAGTCATTTCAATAATAATTAGACCCGATGCTATATTGTTGCATTTGTTCGATGTTCGTTTGCTTTTAGCCATGAGTATTATACTTATGAGTTTCTTTATCTAGCAAGATTTACATGTATGTCCTCACTGTATTCACTGTCTCATTTACAATGTTTTAATTTAAGGTTAATATTCGAGCCGCACAAATTTCACGAAGCGTCCGAGTCATCTGATTCGACATTTACTTTTACCATTATGGTACTCTTCCAAAACAAACAAACAATAGAAAAGTAAAAACTTTGTGTATCTCACTTATGATACAAAGACACCAATAATGTGTTTGGAAAACAAATCTTGAAAATCTAGAGATAATAAGCACGGATACAGGATAATAATCAGTTTGTCACTCTACAAATACTAGCACAATTTCTACCAAGCACATGCACGCGCCTGTTATTATTGAATTCCTGATTATATTATTAAATGAAATGAAAATAATTACTAATCTTGAATGAAATGTGCACATACCTCAAAAGATCCTGGCACCTGTGATGGCCGATTAATAACTACTTACAGCTGCTTCTGTTCAGGGATAGTCGGTTTCGATTGTAAATTAAAACAAAATTGTGCTGTAAAACTATAAATATGTCATACTTGACATAGAAACGTGCCTAATGCACCAGGTCACGTTGTAATATGAACTAAGTACTAGCACTCGTAAATCTTCTTTTCTGGGATATTCCTTGTGACTTTCGGAATACTCCAAGATCACTCTAGGTGATGTTCAGGCATAAAATAATTGTCACTGCACAATAGGAAAACATACGTTCCTGACACCAATCATGTAAGGGAAATGTGGAGCTGTATGAAATCATCAAGCACTGCCAATCCAGCTACTCCTTCATGTTGAAGATTTATGGTCCAAAACCTGAAGATCCTTTCAGGGTTTATTTCTGCAAGCATAATATCGTTTTAGAGTTTCGGTTCCGCAACGTGGGTGGGGTTGAGTACTATGGAGAAAGTGGAGTGGCTTATCACATTCAGAATACCTCAAAGGCAGAGTTACCTTTATGTACTAACCCAAAACTAAATGTAAAATGCGTGCAGAATTTATTTGCAAGAAAGACAAACCGTACAGTATCGTAATATTGGGGGTGGGGTGGGTGGGGTAAATTTATGACTGAAAAGGCATCACTCGTTATCTCCATGGTATTTTACCGTTATTTAAAGTGGTATCAGGTATGTAAGCTTCTCATGAATGTTATTTAAGGTGGTATCAGGTATGTAAGATTCTCATGAATGTTATTTAAAGTGGTATCAGGTACCTAAGATTCTCATGAATGTTATTAAAAGTGGTATCAGGTACCTAAGATTCTCATGAATGTTATTAACACTGGTATTAGGTATGTACGATTCTCATGAATGTTATTTAAAGTGGTATCAGGTATGTAAGATTCTCATGAATGTTATTTAAAGTGGTATCAGGTATGTAAGATTCTCATGAATGTTATTTAAAGTGGTATCAGGTACCTAAGATTCTCATGAATGTTGTTTACAGTGGTATCAGGTATGTAAGATTCTCATGAATGTTACTTAAAGTGGTGTAATGTCTGTAACACTCTCATGAATGTTATCTAAAGTGGTATCAGGTACGTAAGATTCTCATGAATGTCATTTAAAGTGGTATCAGGTACGTACGATTCTCATGCATGTTATTTACTGTGGTAAGAGGTATGTAAGATTCTCATGAATGTTATTTAAAGTGGTATCAGGTACGTAAGATTCTCATGAATGTTATTTAGACTGGTATCAGGTACGTAAGATTCTCATGAATGTTATTTACAGTGGTAAGAGGTAAGTAAGATTCTCATGAATGTTATTTAAAGTGGTATCAGGTAGGTAAGATTCTCATAAATGTTGTTTACAGTGGTATCAGGTACGTAAGATGCTCATGAATGTTGTTTAAAGCGGTATCAGGTACGTAAGATGCTCATGAATGTTATTTAAAGTGGTATCAGGTACGTAAGATTCTCATGAATGTTATTTAAAGTGGTGTCAAGTACGTAAGATTCTCATGAATGTTATTTAAAGTGGTATCATTTATGTAAGGTTCTCATGAATGTTATTTACAGCGGTAACAGGTACGTAAGATTCTCATGAATGCTATTTAAAGTGATATGAGGTAGGTAAGATTCTGATAAATGTTATTTACTGTGGTAAGAGGTATGTAAGATTCTCATGATTGTTATTTAAAGTGGTGTCAGGTACGTAAGATTCTCATGAATGTTATTTACAGCGGTATCATTTATGTACGATTCTCATGAATGTTATTTACAGCGGTATCAGGTACATAAGATTCTCATGAATGTTGTTTAAAGTGGTATCGGGTACGTAAGATTCTCATGAATGTTATTTAAAGTGGTATCAGGTACGTAAGATTCTCATAAATGTTATTTACTGTGGTAAGAGGTATGTAAGATTCTCATGAATGTTATTTAAAGTGATATCAGGTACGTAATATTCTCATGAATGGTATTTAAAGTGGTGTCAGGTACGTAAGATTCTCATGAATGTTATTTACAGTGGTATCATTTATGTAAGATTCTCATGAATGTTGCTCACAGCGGTATCAGGTACCTAAGATTCTCATGAATGTTATTTAAAGTGATATCAGGTACGTAAGATTTTCATGAATGTTATTTAAAGTGAGATCAGGTACGTAAGATTCTCATGAATGCTATTTAAAGTGATATCAGGTACGTAAAATTCTCATGAATGTTATTTAAAGTGGTGTGAGGTACGTAAGATTCTCATGAATGTTATTTAAAGTGAGATCAGGTACGTAAGATCTCATGAATGTTATTTAAAGTGATATCAGGTACGTAAGATTCTCATGAATGTTATTTACAGTGGTATCAGGTACGTAAGATTCTCATGAACGTTATTTACAGTGGTATCAGGTATGTAAGATTCTCATTAATGTTATTTACAGTGGTATCAGGTATGTAAGATTACATGTTGTATGTTATTTAGAGTGGTTTCAGGAATATATGATTTCTTGCTGAATGTTGTTTAAAGTGGTATCAGGAATGTTTCATTTCATGGTGTATGTTATTTTGAGTGTTATCTGGAATGTTTGATTTCATGTTGTATGTTATTTAGAATGATGTCTGGAATGCATGACTTCATGTTGAATGTTTGATTTCATGTTGTATGTTATTTAGAATGCTGTCTGGAATGCATGACCTCATGTTGAATGGTATTTAGAGTGGTGTCAGGTATTATATTTGTTGTTGTATGATATTTAGATCTGAGTAGGAAATTTGTGATTTTATGTATGTTGTTTTGAGTGGTGTCAGGTATTGTGTTTTCTTGTATGTTATATAGAGTGGTGTCAGAAATGTACGATTTCTTGTTGCATGCTATTTAGAGTGGTGTCAGGAATGTTTGCTTTCATGTTCTATGTTATATTTCCAATATTATCAGGAATGTATTATTTCGTGTATATTTACAGTTGCATCAGGATATATGATTTCTTGTTGTATGTTATTTTAAGTATTGTCAGGATGTATGATTTTTTGCTGTAAGCACAAAGTGACGCTTCTAGTGCAAAAATACATAAAGAAAAGCCGAGTTCAATATTGTGTTGGCCTATCATGTGCATCAGCTACTACCCATTTTCCCTTGCCGTATCTGTCTGCGTTTACCAGCATTTTCATACCGATTGATTTTGTCGGAAATCGAGCAGATCATGAACCTAATTTTTTTTTTTTTTTATAGTAATATCTGTGACGCAATAGTCACCGCCTTATAAATGAAATATATCCGGAAATGCTCAATAAAGATATTTTATTAAGGTGAAAATCATGAGGTTTTAGGTATCTTCACGTGTAGAAGGGATGAGGTTGGCGATACTCATGCAGGATATTGATTCGGTTCCTCTCTTTTTTAGAGACCTGAAAAATATTTACACGACGATGGGTGCGAAGTTTTAGCTAAGTCGTACACAACTTTAAAGGTGAGAAGGTACATATTTAACCTCGGGTGCGCCCAACAGGTACATATTTAACCGCGGGTGCGGCCAACAGCTGTTTTGGACTGACGGTACTAATTCAGCTCCCATAGACAACTTATGTAAACACCATGACATTAAAAATTCAATAACTTTAAATGTCTGAACGATCACGATCAAAACTAATTTTATCAGTACAGACATATCCTTGATGACAGCTTCTGTGCAGAGTAAACCATATGAGCTGCGGCATTTTCTGAATCTACACATGGTTGAAACCTATGTTTTCAATTCCTCACCAAATAATCAAGTGCTAAAAATTTCAAAAATGAGTTTTCCAAACTCAGGTCTGTAGAAGGACTGAAATTCCATGAATAAAGCTTGTCTCTTTTTTAAATTCCAACAAGAATAAGCTCTCAAAGATTTCTTTTGATTAAAATCTTATTTTCATTATCAACCAATCCTGGCCAGCCAAACCCATATATGCTATATTTTATGTTTCATCCATTTTTCTAGACTGGTTCCCATTCTTTCATGTAATTAATTGCGTGAATCGTTGAGTGCTAACGTGTACATAAGTTCAAGAGAGATGATAAATGAGGTGTATGGAACAACCAGGAAGAACCCGAACGTTAAAAATGTGTTTTTGATTACATGCCCGCATGAAGTATTGAATGTTTGCTTTTGGAGGTCAAGTGTTCTTAGCTTCTGAGCACGATTGGTGACACACCCATGCTGTGTAAATATACTTTATCAGCCTTTATTTCTATCTGTGTCGTTCGTATTAAACTTACAACTTCCGACAAACGGAGAGAAAGAATGAAAGTAAAATAACACACACTTATCTTATTAATTATATCAATAAAAGTGTTTGTGGGTGAGTTGATTTCTTCACAATGAAAAAACTCCTTAAGTCACGTAGGAATTTGAAAACAGAAAGCCTGCACATTTGTTCAAAGTTCTTCTCGGTGATTTCATGTTTGTATTTCTTCGTGGCATTTGTTCTTACGACTATTATTAATTTTATAAGATCTGTTTTATTATTTGTTTGCTTTTCTTCAGTGAGCCAAAATCTTTTCACGTCGTCTTACGTTCAATTAATTGCACATTCACTTCGCTACAACTCTGCAGCAACATGTAATGATCACGTCATTTTCATTGCACAGTGCATTTTACTGTTACAAAAGAGGACAGAAAAAGCATAAAAAGTAAAAATGTTGGTTGGTTCAAAAGAACTTATGTGTATGTATGGTCCTTGTGACCTACTTTATTCATTCAAACCCGACTCGAAATAATATTTTCTGCTCTTGTTTTCTCAAAGGGTCACAATTTGTTTAATTTTGGCTACAAGTGAACAGTCAACAATGTAGATGTAGGGAAGGTAAACAAGAAAAAGATCGATGGTGTGAAATACCTCCATTGCTCTGATGCCGAACCTTAGATTTATTGTATTCGTCTTTAATTTAGTTCCATCTTAGCTTGTCAGAAGAAAGAAGAGACTTTGCAATTTAATACGTTTCAAATTCCTTTCAAGCTTCGTCATTGACTGGTCTTGAAAATGCCACGATGAAATTAGTCGAACTGATTAATTTCTCTACCTTGTTTGCTAGTGCTTCAATTTACCAACACTTTCAAGAGAAAAGACAAACATGGTTTACGATTATAAAATGTTGTATTGAATCTCCAAGGTGAACGAAAACATGTTTTTCACTATGACAATAAATCAGGTAGTGCAAGCGATATCATCCCCGAGTGACCGAGTGGTCTAAAGCGCTCACCGTTACGGATCACTGCCATCTCACCTCTGTCTGCGTGGGTTCGAGTCTCGGGCTCGGCCAATGTGGTTATGTGAGAAAGCTTGCCGGTAGCTTCTGGTGGGTCGGTGTTTCTTTCCAGGTTCTCCCGGGTTCTTCCTCCGCCATTAATACTGGCCGCCATGTATAGCCTATCTTGTGCTGAAAAATGGCGTTAAACCCTATAACAACAACAACAAAATCATCCCCAAACTCTTTATTCAAGACCGAGTAACAACAAATATACAATCTTGGATTAGCTGAATGGTCTTAGATATAATCCAGGCTTATTCTATCATTGGCTTAGGGAAAGACTTCCAGAGATTAAAAGCACAATAGTACCTTGCCCAACCATTGCCCATCCCCACCCCGGATTAAATGCATTTCGTCATTAATAACCAACTGAGTTGATTGTTATTTATAAACAACAGAGATAAATACAATTATTTTCTGAAATCTGACAGTGAAAAGATAATCCAAAAGGGAAAATTGAAACGTTGTGTTTATATAGACATTATCGTTCTGTTTCTCTCAAAATAGTATGAACCGTATAAATCGAACGTCATATACAGACACAATTCACAAATTAGATTCTAATTGCAGGGTACGTCACTATCGCTGCAAAAGTGCTCATTTTTATCCGTAATTTCGGAAGAAAATCCGCTTTTATGGGAGAACAACAAGGAAATTATAGACGTTGCTCAAACGTTCGCTTTTCCTATTATTTTCCTCGTATGCTACTATAATTTATTTTCAAGTGTTTAGATGTTTTTAACTACTGAAAATATTATACAATACATTAAGCAGTTAGTGCACAGAAATCAAAGAAATAATAAGTTTTAATGAGAAATGGCGATCACAAAAATCCGCAATTTGGGATTTCTCGTCCATTTCGTCCATATGCACATATATACATAACAAAAGGAAAAATCCGTATTTTTCTAAAAATTTCCTATATATAATCAATCTTTATTTAATTTTAAGAATCTGTTATTTAACATCTGACATCGACAACCTTTTAACTTACCGACAATGTTTATGACATAGTCAAAAAATTCGGAACCTTTGGAATTTTGAAAAGCCACTGATAAAGATTTGAACATCTATCAAGTGCGGCAGATCTCATACTTGTCCAATGGAGAATTATCAAATAATATAAATTACTGCCGATGTGTCAATTTTCTTGACTTTTACGTATTATTTGCTTGTCTTGCACCAAAAGATTGCGTTGCTTTTTCAATGCATGTTATTATACGAGACATCGATATGCGTTATCATATTTTTCCCAATAAGCAATATAAATATGAATCCACTTCAGATTCTGAATTAGTTAAATGCATTAATGACCAACCAACTCGACCGGTCCGGTGGCCTAGTGCTTAGAGCTTCCGCCTTGGATGCGGGAGGTCGTGGGTTCGATTCCCGGCCGAGTCATACCAAAGACTTATAAAAATGGTACTAACAGCTGCCTCGTTTGGCGCTCGGCATTAAGAGGTTAGTGTTAGCACTGGTCGGCCTGGTGTCAGGATAATGTGACTAGGTGGGACATCATGCTACATGTCTGCGGCATGATGCCCCAGAGCAAGACATCACTATAAAGTGCCACACTGCAGATATCGTCGCGATATGACTGAAAAACTGTTAAAGCTACGTTAAAACTCCGAGTCACACACACACACACACACACATACACCCACACCCAACCAACTCTTTATATTGTTTCATCTAATGACAATCAATATAACCGACAAAAGTTAGAAAGGGAAGTGGCGAATAGCGGAACAAACTACACAACGAAGTAAAATAGGAATGACTAACAGCGTAATGTACTATGCAACTGAGGAAAGGCATGTTCCATCCATCTACCACCATCTGTAAGTCAATTTGTTTCGAAATTCCTATTTAACTGCTGTCAAACCGCAATTTTAACTGTGATTAAAGAATATATAATTGCACCAGTGGTAATTAATATGTCCCAGCTTGCATCATACCGTCAAACATGGTTAGACACCTACGAATTGAGGGGAGGATCCAGGACGTGGGGTCTGGAGCGAGCGCCATTCCCACTACATACACACATTACAACCCACCCACCACCTACTCCCACAAAAAGAGCACGAAACTACCGGGGAAGTTTCCAAAAGCACATTTTCCTTACAGTTAGATGGATAAACATATGCACTGGAACCGCTCAAAACGCAGGATCTTCCGAGAGATTCGCTTCAATGACGCCTAACTTGGTGTTTGACGCTCAATCTAAATTATATTCCTGGATCGTCTCTGATATTTATTTAACTATAAAACGCTAACTATTACCTTTCGCTAGCATGATAACGGAAGACACAGCTATATAAGTATAAGAATAATTCGAAATATGAAGTCTATTAAAAACAACAAGTAATATATATATATATATATATATATATATATATATATATATATATATATATATATATATATATATATATATATATATATATATATATATATATATATATAGATAGATAGATAGATAGATAGTTACGAATATGTAATTAAATTGTGTGTTAGTTTTAATTTCTTTTATTTTCCTTTCATTACATTTTATTGTAATGATGATTTTCACGTGATTTGATATTTTTGAAAAAATTCAGTCTTTTGTTTTGACTCAATTGGAACGCAGAAATATTGCTTTATTACTATTTTTAGCACACCTTGGTTCAGTAGTTTGCAAACATTGAATGAAAACGATTGGCTATTACCAAGGTCATGTTCGGCCCACGTGTTAGCTAAGTTATAAACAGCCTTTCGTTTTTATTTATTTCGAGCGTGAGAATCTGATTCTTAGATAGGGCTATTCTGGGCCTACGTGTTAAATGGCATTTGTTTTACTCCGCGGTTCGATGATTAAGTGATCATGTGACCCATCACGAGTGTCAAAATGACGTTTTAGTTGGGTTTAATACTCATATGTTGTAAAGCGCTTAGAGCTTCTAAAGATTAGGCGCTATACAAAGTCCTCATTATTATTATCATTATTATTATTATTATTATTATTATTATTATTATTATTATTATTATTATTATATCTCAGTGAAATTTTGTGAGTAGTGTTTTTACACCTTTAGAGTTCATGGTGTTTCTATTGTTGATGCCAGTTTGTTTTGAAGTTCATCTATTTTTTGGAATTTAATAATTTATATTCTCTGGAAAAAACAAGTGCTATTCTTTATAAACATTCTGTGACAAAGACGTTCAGTGGAAATTTATTCTGGAATTCTAAACGGGAACAGTATAAATTGTGATTTAACGAGGAACTGTTGCCATCAGTACAACGACTTGATCTGACGTCATCGCCTTCCATATTGTAACTTCATCGAGATTCGAATCTGGATTCAATTAGAACTGCTTAATGATAGGACTTATATTTTTCAATTCTAGGATTAATCTTTGGATTATATTCACAAACCGTAAGTCCTATTTCATATTTTTACATTGTTTTCTAGGGAAATAAATTAGTTTGTTAAAATTTACAAAGCTTGTTGGCTTCACTCTTTCTTTTGTTACTTTTGTACGAGCCTACGCGTAACAAAAGAAAATTGAGGTTCTCGTCTTGGGATACATGAATTGTGGGTAAAATATTTCAGAAAATTGTTTCTTGAAATTTAAATTCCCCTAGTTTTAAATCCCAAGTACTATTTCATATTTTGTTTGAAATCTTTAGTGAAAACAAAAAGCTTTTTTTTTCACAATGTCATCAAAAGTGGAGACTTTTCTTTCTAGTCCTACTCAGGAGCAGTTGGATAGTTTGAAAAAAGATGAAGTGCTTGAACTTGCCAGAAAATACGATCTTTCTGAGGCAAAAGCTTTCTTAACGAAACAAGATATTAAAAACATTTTGATTCAGTATTTGGTAGAGAAGAATGTTTTTGATAAAAGTGTTTTGGCTTCGGTCAGGAAGTCTTTATTAGACCCTGACACAAATGTAAAGGAATTAAAAATGAAATACAAGATGGAATTGGAGTTAAGGAAGCTCGAGCTTCAGAAAGAAGAAAGAGAAACAATTGCAGTTGCAATTGGAAGAGAAGCAATTGCAATTGCACTTTGAAGAGAAGGAGAGAGAGACAGGAAAGAGAGAATGATAAACAAATGAAATTGCAATTTGAAGAGAAGGAGAGAGAGACAGGAGAGGGAGAAAGATAAACAGTTACAATTTCAAGAAAGAGAGACAGACAGACAGATGCAAATCCTTAAAGAGAAGGAAGAAAAGGAATTTCAAATTAAAATGAAAGAAATGGAGCTGGCAAGTGAAAAGCACGATCTCCCTCCTCATACCAATTCGAGTTTTGACATTACAAAAAATATCAGGCTGGTCCCCCCGTTTAGCGAAAAGGAAGTAGATCAATAACTTCTTTATTTTGAAAAAGTTGCTGAAAGTTTGAAATGGCCAAGAGAGTATTGGACTCAGTTAGTACAGTGTACTTTTTGGCAGAGCTCGAAAAATATATGCATCCCTGTCAGTATAGCAAAGTGCTGACTATGATTTGCTTAAGGAATGCATCTTAATGGGTTATGGCTTAATCCCTGAGGCTTATCGACAAAAATTCAGGAAGCATAAAAAAAGTAGCTGGACAAACTTATGTCGAATTTGCAAGAGAAAAAGAGCAGTTATTTAAGAGATGGTACTTAGGCGAGAAACTTGAACATGATTATGAAAGTCTCGAACAACATGTATTACTTGAAGAGTTCAATAACTGTATTCCTAATGACGTTTAGATTCATCTTGAAGAGCATGAAATTGAAACCTTGTAAATTGCCGCTCTTGTTCCTGACAAGTATTCTTTAACTCATAAAGTTCCTGTTGTAGGCAAATCATTCACTCAGCAGTCTACTAGTAGAAAGGTATTTCAGCCCAATACACCTCCTCCTAAAACTCAATCTGGTACAACTTCTAAATATCAAGCTTCTGATAAACTTGATTCAAAATCATTGTCTATTCCTACGTGTACCTATAGCAAGAAAAAAAGGACACGTCATTTCTAATTGCTTCAAATTGAAATATCGGCATCAGAATCAAGACAGACCTATCCTAAATGCTCTTATTTCTAAGAGGCCAAGGTCACGGGCATGTATTGAAAGCAATACATTTGTTAGGTCTAATAAACCCCAGACTGATTTTATTATGGAGAATTATGAACCATTCATGTCGAAGGGTTCTATATCACTCTTGGGTGATTTGGCCAATACTATCCCTATTAAAATTTTAAGGGTGTTACGAATATATGATTAAATTGCTTGTGTTTTAGTTCTAAATTCTTTTTTATTTTATTTTTGTTTCATTACATTTTATTGTAATGATTATTATCACGGGATTTGATATTTTTGAAAAAATGTCAGTCTGATTAGAGTGAAAAAGATATTACGTTAACAGTATTTTTAGTTCACCCTGGTTCATAGATCATGGAAACATCGAGTTAAAAAGATTGGCTATTACCAAGGTCATTTCGGCCAACGTGTTCACTAAATTATAAACAGCCTTTCTTTTTTATATATTTCCAGCGTGCGAATTTGATTCTTAGATAGGTCTATTCTAGCTACGTGATAATTGTCATTTTTTATTGCGCTGTTCAAGTTAGAAATCACGTAGCCTGTCACGTGAGTCTACATTTGATCTAAAATCGAGGCTTAAAACAGCCATTTTCTACTGGATCTAGTCAGAGTCGTGTGTTTACACCTTGAAGGTACGAGGTGTTTCGATTGATGATGTCAGATTGTTTTGAAGTTCATCTATTTTTTAGAATTTAATAATTTATTCTCTAGAAAACTCAACAAGTACTTCATATTTATTAAAGTTCTGGGAGAAAGAAATTCAGTGGAAATTTATTCTGGAATTCTAAACGGAACCATAAACTGTGATCCAATCGAGGATCTGCTGCCATTTGTACAACGGTCTCATCTGGCGTCATCCCCTCCATATTGGAATTTCAGCGAGATTCGAACCTGCATTCAATTAGAACTGTTTAATGATAGGACTTATATTTTTCAATTTTAGGATTAATTTTTGCATTATATTCACAAACTGTAAGTTCTATTTCCTATTTTCACATTGTTTTTAGGGAAATAAATTATTTTTTTTAAATATCCAAAGCTTGTTGGCTTCATTGTTTTCTTTTGTTACTTTCCTGCGAGTCTACATATCACAAGGGATGCAGGAGCTTCACAGAGTCTTTTCTTATCAGGTACTTGGGCTTTTTTTGAGAAGTCCTGTTCTAATGAGAGTGTTCTCATTCAGGGAGTGGAGTGTGGCTTTGTTAATGTTCCTCGCCATTCTGTAAATTTGTCCTCAGACTTAGTTTCAGGACCTGTGACAGTCGGTATAGCGTCTACTTTGTCCGTAGAGGGCA
Source organism: Megalonaias nervosa (assembly GCA_016617855.1). NCBI lineage: Eukaryota > Metazoa > Mollusca > Bivalvia > Unionida > Unionidae > Megalonaias > Megalonaias nervosa. Next base: position 4,176 of record JAECUM010062144.1, on the reverse strand, counting down.
TTCATTTGTTACTAGGCAACGACCTAGCTGGAGACAAGGTTGTGGTTAATCCACTTGTAACTGACAAGCCTTTTTGGACCAAAAGGTAATCCTAATGGAAAAGAATACCTTGATTTATACCCAGCTTGTGCAGTTACCAGAGCTATGTCAAAGAAAGCTCTTGAGAATGATTTCGATAAGGAAAGTATTCCTTTAGCTGACACATGTATTGGTCAGGCTTTTGATGAGGTCACTTTCACTCCTTGTTGGAATCATTCAGAAGGTATTGATCACAGTGATCCTCTTTTAACTACTCATTCTCTTGTATCTAATCAGGGTGATAAACGACAATCACTTGTCGTCAAACAGGAAAATGATCCCGAGATCTCCTGTTTGTTTTATAGGGCCATTATTGAAACTGAAGCCACTGAAGTACCTGTCTGTTATTTCATTAAAAATGGACTTCTTATGAGAAAATGATAGCCTCCCGAGGTACCTCCTAGTGACTAGTGGTCAGTGAACTATCAGATTGTAGTTCCAAAATCTTACAGACAGGAAATACTTAGTTTGGCCCATGAAACTCATCTGGCTGGTCATTTGGGGATAAATAAAACTTATCACAAGATCTTGACTCACTTTTATTGGCCAAAATCAAACGTGATGTTTGTAAATTTTGTAGATCTTGTCATACTTGTCAAATGGTAGGAAAACCCAATCAGAAGATACCTAAGACACATCTGAAACCTATTCCTGCATTTGGCCAACCATTTAGCAGAATTATGGTAGATTGTGTTGCTCCCTTACCCAAGACCAAGTCAGGCAACCAATATTTGTTGACCATTATGTGTACGTCAACAAGGTTCCCAGAGGCAAATCTGTGAGGAATATTAAAACCAAAACCATAGTAAAAGCTTTGATAAAGATTTTTACTCAATTTGGCCATCCCAAATCTGTCCAATCGGATCAAAGGACAAATTTTATGTCTGGAATTTTCCTGCAAGCTATGCACGAATTAGGTATTCAACAATTTAAATCTTCTGCTTACCACCCTGAGAGCCAAGGGGCTTTAGAAAGATTTCATCAGACTTTGAGGAATATCATTCGGTCATATTGCTTTGATACGAGTAAAGATTGAGATGAAAGCATTCATTTACTTTTGTTTGCTGTTAGGGTGTCTGTTCAAGAATCGTTAGGATTCAGCCCCTTTTAACTAGTTTTCGAACATACTGTGCATGGACCATTGAAGTTGTTGAAAGAGAAACTTCTTTCAAATGAAGATACTGAACTCAATCTTCTTGATTATGTTTCTGATTTTAAGTACAAGTTGTCAAAGTCTTGTGAGGTCGCAAGAGCAAATTTGCACTCTTCTCAGTTAAAAATGAAATCAAGATATGATAAAAGCTCAAGGGATAGGAGTATTCAACCTGGTGATAGAGTTCCAGCTCTCTTGCCCATTCCACAAAATCCACTTCATGTCAAGTATTATGGTCCATACACGGTTGACAAGAACGTAAATGATTTAAATTACATCATAAATACTCCTGGGAGACGAAAACAAAAACAACTTTGCCACATTAACATGTTAAAGAAATATATTCAGAGAGATATCCAGGTAAATCATGCAATTAATTTAGTTGTACCTGTCCCACATACTGAGGATTTAAGTGAAGAAATTCAATCGGACACTGTTGATATTGGAGCAACAAATCTTCGGAATTCGGAAATTATGAAAAATCTGGACCAGAAACTTTTACGTTTGCAACAAAAAGAAAGAAATGAACTTAAACAATTGTTATTCAAATATGAGCACTTGTTTCCAGATATTCCTACAAGGACAAACAAAATTTTTCATGACGTTGAAATTGTAGATTCAAAACCTGTGAAACAACACCCATACAGGATGAACCCTCTCAAACAGGAATACTTGAAAAAAGAAATTCAGTATTTGCTGGAGAACGATTTCATAGAGCCCAGTAAAAGTGATTGGAGTTCACGATGTATACTTCTTCCGAAACCAGATAAAATTTTCCGTATGTGCACTGATTATAGGAAGGTGAACAGTGTGGCAAAAACAGATTCATTTCCATTACCAAGAATCGATGACTGTATTGATAAAATTGGAAATGCAAGTATGTCACCAAATTTGACTTTCTGAAAGGATTTTGGCAAATTCCACTAACGGAATGGGCAAAGGAAATTTCGGCATTTGTGACTCCAGATGGATTGTATCAATATAAAGTAATGCCGTTCGGGATGAAAGATTCCCCAAGTACTTTTCAACGTTTGATGAATATGATTACCTATGGTCTAGATAATTGTGATGCTTACATTGATGATGTCATCATCTTCAACGACACCTGTAAAGAACATCTAGCTACGATTCGGAAATTCTTTGACATACTCACTGATGCAAATTTGACAATCAGTTTATCTAAAAGTGTGTTTTGCCGTGCTTGTGTGACATTTCTAGGACACATTGTTGAACACGGTCAAGTTAAACCTATAGATGCTAAGGTCAAGGCTATCTCTGATTTCCCTGTGCCTGTCAGTAAAACGCAGCTGATGCGATTTTTGGGTATGGCCGGATACTATCGGAAATTTTCTTCCAATTTTTCTAATAATGCTGAACTCCTGACAAACTTGTACGGTAAGAAAAACAAGTTTCTTTGGACTGAAAAATGTCAGGAGGCTTTTGATAGATTAAAAGCCATACTCAAAAGTGCGCCGGTTCTTATAGCTCTAAATTTCAGTCAATCTTTTAAACTCTCTAGTGATGTAAGTGATGTTGGGGTTGGATCAGTATTGATTCAAGAATACAGAAATGGTGTTGATCATCCAGTTTGCTATGTCTCTAAGAAATTAAATAAGGACCAAAGGAATTACTCAACAATCGAGAAGGAATGTTTGGCTTTAATACTGGCATTGAAGTTTACATTAGTTCACCCCCTTCTCCGGGTGTTGCGTTTAGTGATCACAACCCCTTACTTTCATCGACAAGATGAAAAATAAAAGAAAAAAAAAATATTATTAAGGTGGAGTTCGTTTTTACAAGAATATAATCGTGACAACAGGCACATCAAAGGGAAAGACAATTTAATTGCAGATGCACTTACCGGTGTACCGAAATATTATTTCAGGTACACTTTGTATAATTCATAAGAGTTTTCTTTTGTAATTTTGTTTTACCTCATGTATAATTTACATTTGGTAAAAAGAAAGCTTTATTACATAAATCTTTCTTTTTCTTTATGGGGGAAGCGTTCCAAATATGTAATTAAAGTGCTTGTGTGTTAGTTTTAATTTTTTTTTATATTTTTGTTTCATTACATTTTATTGTAATGAATATTTTCACGGGATTTGGTATTTTTGAAAAAATTCAGTCTTTTGTTTTGACTCAATTGGAACGCAGAAATATTGCTTTATCACTATTTTTATCTCACCTTCGTTCAGTGGTTTGCAAACATTGAATGAAAACGATTGGCTATTACCAAGGTCATGTTCGGCCCACGTGGTAGCTAGGTTGTAAACAGCCTTTCTTTTTTATTTATTTCCAGCATGAGAATCTGATTCTTAGAAAGGGCTATTCGGGGCCTACGTGTTAAATGGCATTTTTTTTTACTGCACGGTTCGATGACTAAGTGATCATGTGACCCAACATGAGTGTCGAAATGACGTTTTAGTTGGATTTAATACTCATATCCCAGTGAAATTTTGTGAGTAGTGTTTTTACATCTTTAGAGTTCATGGTGATTCTATTGTTGATGCCAGTTTGTTTTGAAGTACATCTATTTTGGGGATTTAATAATTTATATTTTCTGGAAAAACAAGTGCTATTGTTTATAAAAATTCTGTGACAAAGACGTTCAGTGGAAATTTATTGTGGAATTCTAAAAAGGAACATTATAAATTGTGATTCAACGAGGAACTGTTGCCATCAATACAACGACCTCATCTGACGTCATCACCTTCCATACTGGAACTTCATCGAGATTCGAATCTGGATTCAATTAGAACTGCTTAGTGATAGGACTTATATTTTTCAATTCTAGGATTAATTTTTGGATTATATTCGTCATCCTCTTTCATATTTTTACCTTGTTTTCTAGGGAAATAAATTATTTTCTTAAAATTTACAAAGCTTGTTGGCTTCACTCTTTTCTTTTGTTACTTTCGTACGAGCCTACCCATAACTATATA
>JAECUM010062141.1:0-27299 GCA_016617855.1 Megalonaias nervosa | reverse complement strand
AGCATTTGTCATATCATGCAGCACTTTTTTATAACTTTGTTGCATTTAACTTCTTGGTGCATTTAAGAGGCATATCACAACATTAAAATAATCCATACTTTATTTTGCTCCTTAGAGCATCTTAACAAACAAATAAAATTGACATCAAGTTACCGACTGGAGTATGTTTTGTGAACACATCCCATCCGACTGCCTTTTCAAGAAGGTCATAGCTGAAATATGTTACCCGGCTCAGTTCGCATTTGCCTCCCTCCGACTGAAAGCTGATGGAAGTGCAACCATTAGTCTCGGTGCATTTGTCCCAACATTCCACCCCTGATGAAAATCCTGTACTCTCGATGAGTTCGAATTTCACTCTGTAGTTTCTCAAACGCGTTTTGTATGGTAAAACCCAGCCTTGAAGAATAAAAATATTGTAATACTTTCTAAGTTGAATTGAAAAGAATCAAACTTAACATACATCAGATCATAATAAATCATAATTAACGAGAGGCTACGGTGATTGTCTAAATGCAAATATAGCTAAATAAAAAATAACGCATCATTCATTTACATAGATGTCTTCTTTTATTTTTTCTCTCATCAAACGATCAGAATATGAGCCACAGCGAAAACAGGTATTTCTACTGATCAGATAGAATCCAATATATACCCCTATGCCTCCATATGTTGGCGGCATTCCAAGTGAAAGCAATCCAAAAAACCTTCATCCCAACTATGTTAACTGTTAAATACCACGTTCAGCTTTCCACATCCATCTTCGATTTAAAAGTGTTTTCCTTCACACACACACACACACACACACACACACACACACACACACACACACACACACACACACACACGTATATATATATATTCCACGCATACCATCGACGGGCGATATAATTTCGAATTCATTTGAAATGCATTCCCAAATTAGAGGTAAAAGGCAATTCGTACACAGTCTTCCTTAAAGCAATGTATTTTGTTAACATTTAAGGAACACCTTCATGGTGATATACGACTACAGCAACACGTGATTCATGGAGGTATAATGTATCTGGTGAAGATTTGACGGGAGCACCGAACTTTGACAGCAAACAATTTCGGTTAAAAGCTCAAGATCGAACTCAGTTGTTTGAAAAAAAATGACATTTTTACCATAATGACAAGTATGTGCAGTACCTAAGTTTGTTCAAACAAATTCCAAAATCCATGAAAAAATGTAAGAAAAATATTTGGCGTGATACCATTTTTGGTGCAGCAGAGGATATGTCCGGGAAATTTTCCGTATCATGCAGGTTTTGAGTAGCGCGTGTACCACGGAATTACACGAAAAAGATAGATATAATGCTCAAGTGAACACGCTTTCAATTGGTGACCACTTGTCTATTTGAAACCGTCTTAGCGGAAGATAAGTAACAGTGTGATGTGTACCCACGATTCACCAATCTTTGCAATATTCGGTAAAAATATGTTTGCTGTTTCATGAAAAGTATGTAAAGGTGCGCCCTGAACCTCGTGAAGTAGTTCAGTGATTCAAGAATAGGATGAAAAACAGGGTTTGGTAAAGGGGCAAGAAATTCAGATGGGGAAGGCTGATATAAATTACAGTGGTTTTCAATGAAACAATGTAAAGTGAACATGTCTAACTATAACATACAATACCTAAAAGAGATCAAACAGTCACAAGATGAAACCAAAGCCTTCTTAACATGTCCATTCCCTGATATATCTGTTTTAGCCTGAATTTATTTAATATTGCTATACAGAATGTTTAATTATGTTTGTACTTGTGTTGGCTCCTTTGTTGCACGTGCGTCGGATCCTTAGTGCACGGTTTTCTTCACCAACCGTCTTATGGGGTTTGTGACTGAAGGACTATACTTACAGTTTCATATACGGTTTGCAGTTTGCAAACGTTTTCGGGAACGATCTTGAGAGAACGAGTTAGAGCACGATGGCTCAAATTTTTTCTGAATTCTCCGAGATTTGTCTCCTCACAGCACGGCAGATCCATTTCTAATCGCTATTTATAAAGAAATGTTTGCTACGCAAATAAATTAAACATCAAATACCTTACAAAACGCGTTGTGGCACTTTCAAATAGGAAATATGAGTCCGGGTGACATTAAAAAAGTGCAATCGTAAAAACAGCTTAAATACACCCGATCATGGACCGCCGAAAATCAAAGAAGCTGTAATATTGTTCCGTCTTCATTTCATAATCTCAGTGGCTGAGAATTTCCAACTGTGTCAAAAAATATAACTGGTTCCCAATTCAGTGAACGTGTTTATTATTATTATTATTATTATTATTATTATTATTATTATTATTATTCCTGTTAAATGTTAAAGTTACTCATCTGAGAATGTCATAGAAAGTGTAATGTAATACATATAGAAAGAGGGAAAGTGTGTATAACAGACTGGGGAAGATATGATCAAACCCAAATAAGCTATTTTAGAGAACTACATACAAACCGTGTGAGAAATTCAAACCAGACTGCTGGTTACCGAGTGGTCTTGTATACATTGTACCTCTTTATTACTCGTCCGTACCCTAAGATTCACCCCAAAATTCATGTTATTCAGATCTAATTCTTTGACGGTCGGATAGGTTTCTCACATCATCTGGCGCTATCGACAATTAAGAGTTCCTCGAAGGAGCAACTGTAACAGGACATGCACTCAGCAGAGCCGCAATCACACGGGTTCGTATAGTTCCTGACAATGTACTTATACACGTAAACTATATATAATAATAACAAGGGAAGACACTACTCTCCTTCTCGAGCAACCTATATAAGAATCAATCGACGTTTTATGCCTCAACACAGTTTGACTTACTACCACACCTTTTAGGAATACATAAAGGGTTCAGATGGTTTAGGTGCGTTTTTTAGTGTAATTGCTTTGAAAATATTGGCATCTCTAAGAAAATAACGATCATATATTCACCATCACCCCTCCATGCACGACGTTATAACCATACGTACGTACATCAAAGATTTAGTTTGATTAGAGAAGCAACTAAGAGGAACGGAATGTAGATTTACAACCTGGGGCAATAGTACCTGCCAAGTGTTTCATCTAAATTCAGAGTATGTGTTAGGTGTAGTTAGACATGTCATTCATGCATTTACAAAGTGTTTAATAAATGGCTACCAAGTTCATTTTTTTGTTCTTAATCAAACAATGAATTTAAATTTTGATGTTTAGATGTTATAAAAGACGTTTGAGAAGGCTGTGACCACATCGTGAAAAAGAATAAACTGACCCACCAATAGCTCTCAAAAAATTTACGTGTAACAAACTCCAGTTGAATAATCAATCTGTCCATGACTGCATATGTACAGTTTCTTCTCTACCTCTTTAGTGATGAATTCTCAGCTATTGTAGCAGATATTTAAAAGTATTGTCTATATATTTATTAAACGTTTCATTAGGACTATCTTTGATTTATTGAAGTTGATAGGCTAATGAGGACAAGGAAAAAGGAGGTATCAGTCTTTTCCCGGGTAATTTCTTTTTTTTTTTTTGTAGGTTATGAGGCAAAATCATAACATACGTGTAAATATATGAAACTGATTTTAAGGAATAAAAGTATTTACTTACTAGATTTCAACGGTTTGCAGTACACGTTCCAGGTGGACCGCCAATTGCATTGGAGGACACCAACAGATGACAGGCAGTTGCTGTCTGCAACTTGCATAACAAGATACGCCACCCCATTTGCAGCCCATCCGCAATTGCATCTTTGATAACCATTATTATAGGCGGCTGTTAGATCCTCAAGAGTGGCGATAGATAGTCCTAGCGATACACAATATGCCTTAGCACCAGCCAAGTCCAGAGAGTAGTTGTGGTTATGTAGAGACACTGAATCAGACAAATTTGAGCTTATGTTTATAGTGTATGAGTGTATGACATGGGCTCTTTAAAATTATGTTTAAAATACGTGCATGTAAGTACGATAATTTTTTCCTGATGTCGGAGCACAATTTGTACATCATGACTCTTAATGATTACAAATGCATAATTATTTCCGTATTTCTAAATAAGACGGATAGTCTATACTGTTAGTAATTATCATTTGTTTTACATTGATTAAACCTGTACAAAATAAGATCGAGATGTTTATATTGATTACGAAGTTGTTTAGTACTAGTACAGCTAAAATAATTAGATTATAAACCCCCCAAAATATGGGTTATAAAATTCAATAAAAATAGATTAGAAAACTAATGTTTTACACGAGGTTCCTTGTCTGTTTTGAGTCCTTTTATGTGCAGATGGAATAGTAAGAAAACACGCAAGCAATACCAAATACAAGAGAGATTTGAATTTAAGTTCCATAGCCCTGGTTATCTTCAAGCAGATGGAAACGTATTTCGAACTATGACAATTTCACGATGCTATTTCACGGGCATGGAAATACTTTTTTGTCCCTTTTGCCAGTGGTTTCTTGCGTATCAGTGAATCGCACAAAATAATCAAAGCGTTCACAGATCAGCAGTGCTGCGACAAGAAAAGCCAGGGGGATAAATAGCCACTGCTTTGGTGTGTTCGGAGCTTTACATCGTATTTGCAAAACATTACGGGCAAAATATATTTCTTTTTAAAACTCGGACGCAATCAGCTTGACAAACATGTTCAATTAAAGCAAATTACCTCCAATGTTGCTAAAAGCAACATTCTGTGCAAAGAACGGACACTTCCCTTCCAAAGACGCTAAAGCAAAAGCTTATTATCTTAACTGTCTTTCTTCTTTTCTGCACTGCTGTAACATTTCAAACTATTTGATGAAGTTTCTCAGTGGCTGAGATATAATGACAATGGAGGACAGCCAAACGTATGATGGTGAGCTTGCCATACAGTCCTAGAATTACTGTATTTTGCATGTATTACACTCAAACAGCACCGTGAACAGAGTAGATCAAGAGCATTTGTCATATCATGCAGCACTTTTTTATAACTTTGTTGCATTTAACTTCTTGGTGCATTTAAGAGGCATATCACAACATTAAAATAATCCATACTTTATTTTGCTCCTATGAGCGTCTTAACAAACATAAATGCAATTGACATCAAGTTACCGACTGGAGTATGCTTTGTGAACACATCCCATCCGACTGCCTTTTCTAGAATGTCATAGTTGAAATATGGTACCCGGCTCAGTTCGCATTTGCCTCCCTCCGACTGGAAGCTTGCAGAAGTGCAACCAATAGTCTCCGTGCATTTGATCCAACATTCCAGCCCTGATGAAAACACTGTACTCTCGATGTGTTCGGATTTCACTCTGTAGTTTCTCAAATGAGTTTCGTATGGTAAAACCCAGCCTTGAAGAATAAAAATATTGTAATACTGTCTTAGTAAAAGTGAAAAGAATCAAACTTAACATACATCAGATCATAATAAATGGTAACTAACGTTAGGCTACGGTGATTGCCTAATGCAAATATAGAAAAATAAACAATAACGTATCATTCATTTACGAATATTTCTTCTTCGTTTATTTTTTTTTCTCTTATCAAAATATAAGAAAATGACCACAGCGAAAACAAGTATTTCTACTGATCAGATAGAATCCAATATATACCCCTATGCTTCCACATGTTGGTGGCTCGGCGGGCGATATTATTTGGGATTCATTTTAAAGACATTCCCAAATTAGAGGTAAAAGGCAATTCGTACACAGTTTTACTTCAAGCAGTGGGTTTGTATACGATTTAAGGAACACCATCATGGAGATATACGACTACAGCAACACAGGCCTATATGATGCATGATGGTAAAATGTATCTGGTGACGGTTTGACGGAGAAGCAACACCGAACTTTGACATCAAACAATTTCGGTTAAAATCTCTGGATCGAGCTCAATTGTCTGAAACAAAATGACAGCCTTATCATGATGGCAAGTATGTGCAATAATTAAGCTTGTTCAAACAAATTCAAAAATCCAAGATAAAATGTAAGACAAATATTTGGTGTGATGCCAGTTTTGCGGCAGGAGAGGATCCGGAAATGTTCCGTATCATACTGGTTTTGAGTAGAGAATGTACAACGGAATTACACATCTTATAAACAGGAAAATAAATGTCCACGCCCTGGATTCCCTCGAAAACATTTTTAGTCAGTAATCTCGTATCATACTCAATTTTAAAAAATGCATATAATGCTGAAATGAACAAGCTTTCAATTGGTGACCATTTGTCTATTTGTAACCGTCGGAGCGGGAATTAGGTAACATTGTGATGTGTACCCACGATTCACCAATCTTTGCAATATTCGGTGAAAAACATTTTTGCTGTTTCATGAATAGTATGTAAAGGTGCGCCCTGATCCTCGCGAAGTAGTTTAGTGATTCAAGAATAGGATGAAAAACAGGGTTTGGTAAAGGGGCAAGAAATTGAGATGGGGAAGGCTAATATAAATGACAGTGGTTTTCAATAAAACGATGTAAAGTGAACATGTCTAACTATACTCTACAATACCTAAAAGAGATCCAAAAGTCACAAGATGAACCAAAGCCTTCTTAACATTTTCATTTCTTGACATTTCTGTTTTAGCCTGAATTTATTTAATATTTCTATAAAGACTACTTAATTATGTTTGTACTTGCGTTGGCTCCTTTGTTGCACGTGCGTCGGATCCTTAGTGCATGAGTTTTCTTGACCAACGATCTTATGGAGTTTGGGACTGAAGGACTATGATTATAGTTTCATACACAGTTTGCTGATTTGTCTCCACACAACACGGCAGATCCATTTATAATCGCTATTAATAAACGAAAATTTGCTACGCAATAAATTAAACATCAAATACCTTACAAAACGCGTTGTGGCACTTTCAAATAGGAAATATGAGTACGGATGACCTTAAAACAATCGTAACGACAGCTCAAACAGACCTGATCATGGACTTCCGAAAAGCTGTAATAGTGTACCGTCTTCATTTCATAATCTCCAGTGGCTGAGAAATTTCAACCGAGATAAATTATATAACTGGTTCCCAATTCAGTGAACGTGTGTATTATCATCATAATCATAACAATCATAATCATCAGCATTGTTATTATTATTATTATTATTATTATTATTATTCCTGTTATATGTTAAAAGTCTCGCATCTGAGAAAGTCATAGAAAGTGTAATGTAATACATATAGAAAGAGGGAAAGTGTGTATAACAGACTGGGGAAGATATGATCAAACCCAAATAAGCTATTTTAGAGGACTACATACAAACCGTGTGAGAGATTCAAACCAGACTGCTGGTTACCGAGTGGTTTTGTATACATTGTACCTCTTTATTACTCATCCGTACCTTAAGATTCGCCCACAAATTCATGTTATTCAGATCTAATTCTTTGACGATCGGAGAGGTTTCTCACATCATCTGGCGCTAACGACAATTAAGAGTTCCTCGCAGGAGCAACTGTAAAGGATATGCACTCAGCATAGCCGCAATCACACGGGTTCGTATAGTTCCTGTCAATGTATTTATACACGTATACTATATATAACAATAACAAGGGAAGACGCTTCTCTCCTTCTCGAGCAACCTATGCAACAACCAATCGACGTTTCATGCCTCAACACAGTTTGACTTACTACAACACCTTTTAGGAATACAGAAGGGGTTCAGATGGTTTAGTTACCTGTTTTAGTATACTTGATTTGAAAATATTGGCATCTCTAAGACAACAACGACCCTATATTCACCGTTACTCCTCCATGAGCGACGTTATAACCATACGTACGTACTTCAGAGATTTAGTTTGATTAGAGAAGCAACTAAGAGGAGCGGAATGAAGATTTACAAAATATAAGTGCACCTGAAGGAAAAATATCAAGTTAAGCTGTGCATGAGAGAGAGAGAGAGAGAGAGAGAGAGAGAGAGAGAGAGAGAGAGAGAGAGAGAGAAAGGACTTCAATCAACCAGTGAAATAAATATCACAATTTGATAGCTAGTTCTTCATCTGTTCTATTCCATGACATGGTTCGTACTTGTTTGCAGACATGTATCCTCGAATGCCATTTTGCTATATTCTGACGACCGGAGGCTATAGTACCTGCTCGGTGTTTCCTCTAAATTCAGAGTATGTGTTCGGTGTAATCAGATATGCTATTCATGGATATACAGAGTGTTTAAGAAATGGTTACCATGTTCGCACATTCAACGTGTATTTTCGGCCACGTAAATATCCTACATATTACGAATTGACAGTAGATAAAGCTCGTTACACATTTTGAAACAATAATAACATTTTTTAAAACATGGTGAAAATACCATGTATAATTGCTGGAACCTTCAGAGGTTGAGAGAGATCTGGGCCACTTCGAGAGTTTGAGTCCCCTATGCCCTGGTGATATTGCAACTTGTAATGCCAAAGCAAGCAAGTGCAAATTACTGCCAACAGATTTAAAAGACACCTAGGTACACAACGAAGTATATTTATTATTTACAGATTTGTTTATTTAACAAAGGCCTTTCGAGGCTCGTTAGAGCTTGAGGTCTCGGTGAATACCAACCCTTCTGATTGTGACTGTATATTTGTAATGAACTTAAATGTATCGGGGTCTTTTCTTGCTCCTGGAACCGAACATTGTTTTAAACATATGAAAGATAATGTGTAGCAAGCCATAAAACAATAAGGCTTTTATGCAAAAGAATTCCATTTCCATGTCCCCATTTCTTTATACGAAATTTCCATTTCCATGTCACATTTTTTGCGTCAGAAAGTCGCTTACCTGAATTCATTTTATATTGGACCAAATTTAGTGAAACATCTAGAACAACTTTCCACAAGCCTAAACTTATTAACTTTTCTAAATTTGTGCAAAGCATTATGGGAGTGTCTGCATCACTAATGTAGACAACAACTTTTCTTTTAATAATTCTTTTAATTTTGTTTAATTCTTCAAACCAATATTTTAGTATTCGTATCTCACTTTATACTGGGTTGCTTCTTTCTGATGTTCCTTTTTTAACCTAACTTTGTTAAAACGAGTGACAAAACCTAAATAATGTGCTTTGCTATCTTCATTTCTTTATGGCACTTTATATGTATATTGTTGATTGTATATGTGGAATTGACGCATATATACATGAATGTTGCTTGCTGTATATCAGAAATTGACGCTTGTTTACAATACACATTTGTACGATTTTTCTTTATCTCAACCTTTCTTAAATAAGAACAATGTGATTTTGATTACATGGTACATTTTGTTTCTGACATTGCTGAACACAAAACATTTGTTTCATTACTGAATTTAATATATCTAGGAATGTCTATTTTGCTGCAAATATGTATCAGTTATGTAGCTTCCAAACAAACAAAATATAAATTCTCTCTCTCTCTCTCTCTCTCTCTCTCTCTCTCTCTCTCTCTCTCTGTGGCATCGATTGAATCATCGTCACACCAAGTAACCCTGACTTTCCTAATATCAATATGCCACGTCACCTTCAATGTAATTTGTCTTTTCCCATATGCCAACTGTGAGTGGCCTTAGAAATATTATATGAATTAAATTGTGTTGTGTTCTGATCTGTTCAGTCGACAGCCGCGAACACAAGACCGATATTTAGGACAGAGCAATTTGTCTTCTTAAAAAAGAAAAAACATTTAGAAATAAGGTTTTCCATTGTTCTAAAGGATAATAGAGGAAACTAGTATTGTATGTAAGGCTCATCATAACGACTTGATGTTTACTGTTTGAGAAGCGAAAGTATGACAATTATGTTCGATTTACATCTCCAATGAAAAAAAATGTTTGTATTTTTGCCCAAAGAAAACCATTATAGTCAGAGTGGATATATTCATTTAACGTTTGCCGTTAAAAATTCTAGCGATGTTTAAGTAACAGAAAGAAATCATATAAGGAAACATCCAAATTAAAGACATATGTATTTCTTTTTCGTTTTAAATATATTCCCTCTTTAATGTCTAGACTTCGCTGTACGCAAATCCATGAGCTATGTTGATTATGTGACAATGATATCAAATATTTGTATAGGTAGTTAGCTTTTCTGACTGAAATAAATGTTAAATGCTACGTTAAAAATCTAAATCACACACTCACAGTTAGCTTTTCGCAAAAAAACATCAGCTATATACAATCATGATATTAAAATGTACTATTCCTAGCTCTAATAACATTTTACCACATCACATGAGTAATATACAGTCATGATATTAAATGCTCGTATTAACTTTGAAGATATAACATGGCTGATCCACAATAAGGAAGGATCGGATGAACCTAAGGTATGTACTGAGTACCATTATATTTTTAGTAGGTACAACATAAACAAACAACAACAACAAAAACTACAGAAGGTGATTAAAGCAATTTCTGTCCTATGGATGAGATAGATGACGATGGTGACGAAAGATATAACTGGCATATATTATACAAACGTCTTAAGCTATTTGAATCGAACAATAGAAATTTATTAATAGTTTCCGGTTTACTACGTTATTTTATTTAACACTAATACACGTCTTTTTTCACTACAAATATGTATGAAATGCATTACAGTGGAAGATTGACGTATTTTAGACTTTGGACAAAAATCTGAAAGCCTTGAATAGTTTCGGCTGATTAGGAAAATATTTTACTCGAATGATAGCAGACAAGGCTGAAATGTTAGTGGTGAGAATACCTTTAGGTTTTATGTATTTCCTTATTTACTGAAACATTTGAAGCAGTTCACAAAGGTTTTACATTATTCATTGAATCTTTTCCTTAAATATAATAAGGTCTGAAACAAAGATAAAAGAGTTCAACTGACCTTTCTCTAGTTTGTTGATCTTGTCTTTCATCTGTACGAATTCAGGAAAGAGCTCTAGGACAGAAAAATGTCTAATATATTTAGTAGCATAAATGCTTAGTAACAGAAGAAAAAAATCATATAAAGAGACATCCAAATTAAAGACATATGTATTTCTTTTTCGTTTTAAATATATTCCCTCTTTAATGTCAAGACTTCACTGTACGTAAACCCATGAGCTGTGTTGATTATATGACAATGATATCAAATATTTGTATAGGTAGTTAGCTTTTCGCAAATCACATCAGTGATATACAATTATGATATTAAAATGTACTATTCCTAGCTCTAATTACATTTTATCACATCACATGAGTAATATAGTCATGATATTAAATGTCGTATTTAACTTTGAAGATATGACATGACTGATCTACAATCAAGGAAGGATAGAATGAAAGGTATGTACTGAGCACCATTACATTTTTAGTAAGTACAACAAAAAGACAACAACAAAAACTACGGAAGGTGATTAAAGCAATTTCTGTCCTATGGATGACATAGATGACGATGGTGACGAAAGATATAACTGGCATACATTGTACAAACGTCTTAAACTATTTGAATCAACAATACAGATTTAATAATGGTTTCCGGTTTACTACGTTATTTTATTTAACACTTGTACGCGTCTTTATCACTACAAATCTGTAAGAAATGCATTACAGTGGAAGATTGACGTCTTTTAGACTTTGGATAAAAATCTGAAAGCCTTTAATAATTTCGGCTGATTAGGAAAATATTTTACTCGAATGATAGGAGACAAGGCTGAAATGTCATTGGTGAGAATATCTTTAGGTCTTTATGTATTTCCTTATTTACTGAAACATTTGAAGCAATTCACAAAGGTTTTAAATTTTTCATCGAAATTTTCCTTAAATATAATAAGGTCTGAAACAAAGATAAAAGAGTTCAACTGACCTTTCTCTAGTTTGTTGATCTTGTCGTTCATCTGTACGAATTCAGGAAAGAGCTCTAGGACAGAAGAAATGTCTCGGGTGCTCTCGCCACTATAAACGACAACTAAGAACATCGGAAGAATGACCAAGATAACAACGGACAAATTCATGGTTGGTGCTTGAATGAATATTTAGCAATGTTATAACTCTTGTATTAATACACTCAATGAATTAAGTATATAACAGCGAATGGAACAGAGAAGTTGGAGGAGGAAAAATTATACTAATATTGTAATATGCCTGTGTAAGCGTTGACTATAACATTATGTCAATCAGCTTCATTTAGCAACGCCCAATTTCGATAAGTGGCAGTAATTTGGGGCTTAAGCGTATGACTTACGCTTATTTGTAAAGAAGGCCACATCAAATACCACGTATCCTCGGTTGTATTTCTGCCAAATTTTGAAGATAAATCTGTTTCAAGCTTGGAAAATTTCTATACGATTCGATATTTTTCATGATAATGGGCGTTGCTAAAAACAGGCAGCGGAATACTTTCAATTTGCATGTAGTAGTCACAAAACGATGTGCCAATCATGTTAGATGCATACCATTTTACATTTATTTACGGCAACTACAATTGATAAAAGGTTAAATCTTGAACCATGGCTATACCATCGATAATTCTATTTATTTTGTATGAGAACTTTATTACACACACACAACAAACATACACACAAACACGCACTCACATACATATACACAAACAAGAATCAATGACATAAATCACAGTACGAGATTAAAACACATAAGATTAATAACCTTCATCCCTATCCAAACTTATTTTAATCAAACAGATGCAATGCTTTCTACGACTACTTGTTAGTGGAAAATATGAGACAATTGTAAACAACGATGTATGCATTAACTGAAAAAGGATGAATAAACAAGAAGAGAGATAAACTTTGATGAGTTTTTAACACTAGTTTACAATCATATAGACGATTACAGATCATGTTTGGGTAAAACACATGAAATTATTCAACAAATGCATTTGATTATTAACTATCACCACGCTTTGGCGGGAAATATAGTGATATCCTTAGTCTTCCCTCCTCTCTGTCCGTGCCCATATCTCCTCATACATCATATATGTACATAGGTTACCCATGGTATAATCATACTAAAGAAGGGCACAGCTTTAGGACGCCTCCGCTAGGGTTATTTGGAGGGGTGACAAAGGTCAAATATACAAAAATTGCAACAACGGTGACATTTGGGATTATGATGAAGAGCAAATTTTAAACGTGCAGTCACAACACGAGGAGACATAATATATGTGACGGATTTGGAGATGTGAGTCCTGGTTCGAGGTCAGGGGTTCAATGTCCATAGTATGTAACAAAAAGCGCTTGGTTTTGCCATGACTAGCCATGGAAGGATATGTAACAAAAATTGTTTGGATTTGGAATGACTAGCCATGGAAGGATATGTAACAAATAAGCGCTTGGATTTACCATGACTAGCCTTGGTAGGTTATGTAACATAAAATACTTTGATATGCCATGACTAGCTATGGAAGTATTTCTACTTTATAATAATAGTTCAACCACTTTGAATTGTGTAACATTTGTTATCTTAAGTTAATATTATTCATGTCAGCAATCCGACATTTTTGGTTTTGAATATTCAAAAGATACAGTAAACAGTGCTGCTGTTGTTTAAATTACTTTCTGCACATAAAATTATTTAGTGCACAACAGCATTAAATTTAAATAAGGGCACTTCCTTTCAATCGTGAATGAAAACAATTAATTTCTTTCTGCCAGTTAATGTTTACTCTCTTTACCCGAAAGCACGAATTCTTTGGAAGGGGAAACAAGCAAAAAGTGATAGAATTCTCCATTAATTGGACACGTTACTATAGACATGCTATCGTTTTACAGTGCTTTATTGTTTTTCACGGGTTTAACGCCATTTCACAGTACAATATAATTTATATATGACGGCCAGTATAACTGGTGTAGGAAAACCCGGGGTTTACTATTCCAAACTAAAGATTCTTTCTTTTAATATAAATATCTAAATTAAATACATTAGTTCATATTAGAAGGTCAGCATTGAAACATATTCAACAGCTCGCTTATTCGTTATTGAAACTTTCAAAACAATCATAACCAATAATAAAATGAGCACTTTTAGAAACAACAATGCCTTCTTTTTCATTAGGCTCTTGTTAGTCTCTAAATATTCATCCTCTTTGGTACAGATCTTTCCGTTAAGATATTTAATATCTCGTTACAAATTAACTGTATATTGCTCGATTGAAGCTAAGAGAAGCAAAGGTAACCGAATCACATAGCAGAGAAACTGTGTCTACAACTTTCGTTATTGTTTCATGTTTAGTGGTACATCAACACATGAGAGGTTACATTGTGTTGAATCAATGGAGTGATGTGCCTTGCTCAGAGACATTTCACGGCAGCTGATCCGTACTGGTCTTGGCAAGATTCACAATCGCGATTTTCTGGTCGTAAGTTCGGCACGCTAAATGCCACGCCACCGTGTCAACAGCTCATATTTCAATTCTTTACCTACTTAAGTCCTTTCACATAAAAGCCTCTGGATAAAGCGCTTCTAGTATCCCAGTTGACAATCTGGGAAAGTCTGACACCCGCTTCCGTAAAACACAGCTTCGAAATAAATACCGTTGTGATACATGGGGAGGGGCATCACATCTCTCGGTAGTTCGAATGTAGAACTTTATCCTATTTTAATTTATTCTTAAATACACGTTTGTAATAGAAACAAAATTATTCTACACTACTTTGTTTCTTTACTTTACGACCATATTTTGTTATCAACATTCTTTCGGGTACACATTACATTGTGTGCTGTATTAAAATTACTTTAATAATTAATTCATCTATAGGGACATGTAAATATGTTCCAATTTACATTGCCAAACCCCCAAGTAGCTTTAATAAAGTGGCCAAATCTATTAGCCAAGACATATACAATTTTCAAACAACACCTTCATTGGGCAGTGTCGTTAGTGAAAATTAGTTATGCACAGTTCGTTGTCAGTATTATGCAATAGAGAAAGGGAAGAAGAAAGAATAAATTAACGCCTCTTTGAAAGTGTGCTACTAATAAGCTATGTACACGTGCATTTAAATAGAAATAACATTTACGACCAAACAAATGAAGTTGCTTAAAACTCTTTCAGCCTTTATTTTCTAAGATGTATCTACATGCTGGTATTATCATACTACACTAAATAAATTTATTTGGGGATTTATAATAATATTGAGCGAACATCAAATTATAAATTTTGAACGATATCAAATACACACTGTGTATCAGGAGCTTCTCGGAGATTAAAATTTCGCTAGTACTTTAGAAAATATATTCACATATAAAATTTACACTTCAGGCAAGAAGTCACGTCTGAATTGTTTATATTAAGCATTCGAAATGGACTCGATTGACATTCTAAATCGTTTAGCTATAACATTACAAATATGTACACAAATACCCCTTTCCTTTTGTCAGCCGATTTATAGGCATGGGAGGGGACAGTCGAACACTTTTGCTTGAGTATAATAGTACCCTTTTCAATTTAAATATCTAAAACACTTGGCCATTGTATACAAAACAAAGGGTAGACAGATATTCTTATTTCAGGCACATTAGTAAATGAATAAATGAAAAATATTAACTACAACAGCAATAGAGACTTTTCGCCGTCATGTATTCATACTATTTGAATATTAGTTTTGTGTTAACCTAATTACAACGTATAATCTAAGGGATATAATTTTTGTCACTAATATCACAAACCTGCAGGAGTAGTCTACCTTATAGCTTCAGCAACTAGCTGACTGAAGGTAGTTGCTATAGCGAAGTGATATCTCTTTTCGTTTCATATGAATGTAAGCGTAGCATAATCAAACATAAATATTACCAAATGGTGCAAAACAGCAGAGCAAGAGAGGTCATTTAAAAATGATCAAAATAGGAATGTACGATTTTGAAAACATTTAATCAATTTTTATAAGAGTTACTCCTTTGTATTTTGTAACGTAATATTTTCAAGCCCATAAAACACCACTGAACGAAATCTGAGATATGTCATGTGCAAAGCGATGACAATTGCGTCCCAGAGAGTACTTAGAGCAAGAGGAATGATGACCTTGAACCGAAAGAATTTCCCAAAAAGTTATTCACTATGAAACTTTCAGTAAATGGTTAACAAATGAGCAAAGAAGCAATGGGTAGACCATGCACTCTGTAAATCAAAACTGAGTCTCGAACGTGAGTAGCAAACAAGTGTTCCAGCACTAGAATAGTCTTACGAAATCATGAATTATTGACACTCGTGACGCAAAGATATTCAAACCCACAAAGCACCATTTTAACCAAATTGTGTGTACAATGAAGCAGTCCAAGTCAATGTGCTGGTACTAAGTATGACCTGCAGGAGTTTTATGTGCTTCAGTTAACTGCACAAATGTTACAGGCCAATAATTTAAGAGGTACATATTGGATGTAGGTACTTTACAACTAAGTGGGTAGAAGGATTAGTATACAGCAACCTGAGAATGTAAAGTATATGGTATTCACAGATAAAGCAGAAAATCGATTTGATATTTAGGTATATGTCAAATCATGATTATCATCTATTAACTTCTTCCCTATTGAATCTGTATTTTGAATTTTAAACAGCCAAAACGAATCACAGTATTCATTCATATTGATTCAGGTTAAGATAGTCATCTTCTCATCAAGTCACTTGTAAAAACTGTTCGAGATGATTAGGTACAATTCATAGAAAAGAATATAGAAACAATTAATTTTATTCAGCAAATATTTCATAGTGAATAAAAATGTAGCGGATGACATATTTACTGAGACGATGAAAAATTTTAGAGTCTCGTAACATATATTTCAGAAAGGCTTACTATATGTATATCTTTCCGATTCCATACGGTATCTGCACCACTGAAATATTATTCAGGTCTGAATGAATCTAATATATCAGAAGCTAATTGCCAGAATGTAGAAATATAAGATGTCACACTGCAACATTTTCACATAAAAGATGACCTTCACGACTACTGCGTAAAGCACCCATTGATTCTATTTGATACTTTCTATGAGTTCAGAAATGTGTGTATATCAAACTACAGACTTGAACAATCACACTATTACGGTACACTTGGTTTAGCTCATGATGCCAGTTTAAAGATATCGGGTGTCGAATGTGGACTTTTGTACGACTATGTCATGTTTATTATGTTTGAAGGTTGCATTGGAGATCATATTAGCATGGCACGAAGCCGATACGTCACGACAATTGACCAATATCATATGGATGTTTTTTGGAATATAAAATGGGACGCGAGGTCAAGGTCATATATCATGTATCTTAGCTTCAAAATTTTATACGTTTGGGCAATGAGCCAATACATACTGGTCAATCTCTTCAGTTGGACCAGGATAAACAAATTATACGGACAGAGAAATTAAATGTTACACATTCCAGATGTTAATAGCGGAGAATGGATTTACAAGTGGATTTGAAGATAACAACACATCTGTGCGACCCTTTGAAGGACTAAACTCTTGCTGCATAGACGTGTGTACCTTTAGTAATCTTCCTTAGGAAAGTAATTAATCAATCATTGCAAGGGCACTCGATAAACGGATCGAAAACTAGCGTAAGACAAAGAGATACATGTGATGCACCAAAGAATTCTATGAAAGCATAACAATCTTTCAGTTGGGAGTTCAATATGAAAGTTTACTACAGCTGTGCATAAGTTATATATTTTTATTTGGATCAAATAATGCTCTTCTCCATCTAACGTATGAAACTTGTATTCAACAAACGGTGATGGATCGTAGTTAAATCCGTAAATATCAACACAATTTTATTTTAAAGATCACTTATAAAGTAGTATATTATGTGAATCTAAGACCATTTCTGCGAAGTGAAATAATTGCTAATGTGTTGCGGCTAGGTTGTCAACTGTGCTCAATACAAATCTTTTATTTGCGGCATGATTCAATTAGTTAATGTCAAGTAAATTGATG
Source organism: Megalonaias nervosa (assembly GCA_016617855.1). NCBI lineage: Eukaryota > Metazoa > Mollusca > Bivalvia > Unionida > Unionidae > Megalonaias > Megalonaias nervosa. Next base: position 9,477 of record JAECUM010062141.1, on the reverse strand, counting down.
ATATTAATGTTAGTATGACCTAAGTCACTGTTAATCGTTTGCCCTAGTGAACGTCTGAAGAAGGATTAAATTGCGTATTTAATGTGGTTACATGCAACCAATGTGTCACCATGTGCTTCTTTCAATCTAGCGTTGTTTTCCAAACATTGTATCTCTTGTTTTCTTGATGAATCTGATAAAGTTGATTGGAGCTTTAAAAGTGTGCAAAACATCTAGCTGAATACTCTCTTTGGTATTTATACACATAGTTAAAACTCCGCCTTTTGATGTCTTATTTCATTAACTTAAGGACTCTAATACACTCTGCATCCGTTTTATAGCGACACCACAAAAGTAAACCTACACACTTTATTATGGTCACATGTAGATGACTTGATTAGATTTTCACTCCCTTATATCAATCTAAAGGCATGTTAGACAACTTCGAACTTTCAGTAACTGGATTTCTTTTTTGTCCAAAACTTTTGTTAGCGTGATTGCGCCAAAACCCACTAAACGTAAAACATTTTATTATGATAGGCATATTCTGAGTTATATACATTTAACCGGAGTAATCAACTGTTCAATAATTTAAACATATATTTAACTTTTATGTCTTCGAAGTTCATCTAAAAAAAAAACTTGTTAGCAGCATTGTGCAAAGTTATTCAACGTATGTAAAGTAAATTTGGTTATCATAATTGTGTTTGTGTGTAGATTATTTCTTTAGACTTTCATGACATTATACAAAATTTAATGGACTGCACATATTTGATCTTGTTTGATTTTGTTTTTACAATGCGTTACACGCAAACACACATGCTTATAAAATTAACATTGTTTTTATTCTGTGAGCACGCTTTGTTACAGATCTTCTAGAGATGGAATATGATGCTGTTGCCAACCAAATCGATACCTTGTTTCTGCCGAATTATTTACAAAATCGTCCAAGAATGACAACCTCGTACACAAATTTTGACGGTTACACAAAATTGCAAATGACACTATATCTTTTCACATAGAAAGAACAGCAAGAAGCAATTGACAGAACATAATAATGGAAGTATTTGAAAGTATTTTAACAGCAAACTCTATTCATGTAAAATTAAATATAGTTAAGAAAGATCAAATTGTCCAAGCAATTAACAATTTTTATGAAAGAAAAGTAACAATTAAAAATTGCTATTATGTGTGTTTGCCTTTAAACATATGAACATATTTTGTATTTTGTGGAATAAAAATATGTCTGACAAAACATTTATTATGGGTTATCTATGTTTGTATTGATCTGCAAAATATTTTACAAAAAGGCATAAAGATTAAAGGGTTTATTGCTGTCGAATAGATTTCGGAATCGCACTTAAAATGATCAACAAAATATGTCTGCGATTATATACTCTTAAAAGATACAGCCTTCGTTTCCAAAAACACCACTGACATTACCAGAAAAAGTACGTATAACCAGTCATGGGGTTACAGAACACCCATCTATGTCCGTGTTTCTGATCTTTGTCAGTGTCTACGTATTATGTAATTATAAGAAACGAACGTACTATGCAATCAGAAATTATTGATGTATGGTTGTATCCAATGGGACGTTGTCACGTGTTTCTGATCTTTGTCTATTTTGACGTGTTATGTGTTATAAATCTAGAACGTAATATGTACTCAGAAACAATTGATGCAGGTCCGTATTCAGTCGAACGTTGACTTTTGTTCCTGCACTTGGCCTATGTTGACATATTATATGTTCATAAAACTGCGAGGTATTGCATCTTTAAACAAATGTCACGTATTTATGTGTTCACTTATGTCGAGAAAATGTTAAAGTTTTTTTTCTTCACAAATTGCGATGTGTAACATTCACAAAAATAAAGTTTTAATCTCAATTCTGTTTACATTATTTTATATTTTTTTATAACTGACAAAGCCCAAATTAAACAACTGTTAGTTTTGTTCGCTTTCTCGTTATTTCTTGCCTTTTAATTTAGCTATAATACTGTTTCATTTTGTACTACATTTTCTCATCACATTTCTGTTTTCTATGTTTTATTTCTGTCTTCTTCTGTATTCCTTTAATCTTCACCTATATTTTCTATCATTTCCTCGTTACTTTCATCTCGCTTTCTATATCTTAATTTATACTATTTGTTTCTTTTTTTATCATTCTATCACATGTTCCTTTGCGTATCTATTTCCATCTTTACTCTGTCCTACCTTGCACTACCATATTTATAAAGTTTTTTTTTTAATTCTATCTCTAATATTGAGACAGAAATGAAACATATTTCAATATATAATAAAGAATGTTCTATGAAGTACATGCGAAAAAGTCGCACAAATAAATATGAATACTTTCATACCTGATGCACCAATACATCAGAACGCGAAAGCATATTTAGACTCATTTTAAATTTCTTCAAACTCGGAAATGATTAGAGAATACGTGTATAATGACGTACAGAGTTCACGGTGATCGGTGGCAACATTTGTATGAATTTACTAATGACACTGAACCATCTTTGTAAAAGTTCATCATCTGAAACATTCGATCGCTTGCTTCTCTCAAGTTTTCGTTAGATCTAACGATCAGTTCTAGATCATCGCGTAAGAATAAGAACGAATTGGGTATATGAATTTGACCATAGGATCTGTCCTGTTAAGAAAATGAATAATGCGGAATAGCGTGATTAAGCGATTATTCGACATTTCACATACAAAACCGGACAGAAAATAAGCAATAGAATAAGATGGATGCTTGGCAGGAGAGAATATTAAACATTGCACCTAGTTACCTGCCTTTTATAGGCGCAATAAGTATATAGATTGGATTTAATGCTTTGATAAAAAGAAAATAAATAATAATAATGTATCAATACTGGAGATAATATGATAATTGATTTTTACATAATATCAAGCAAATTATTTTCCTGATAAAGGTACACAAGGATCAGCAAATACAACTGAATAGATTTAGTCATTGGTTTCAAATTTCTCCGGTAAAATGGTCAAAATGAGAAAATTTGAAAATTATTTTATTATATCGATAATCGTGTATAAAATATATGATCCATATTACATAAAACTGGTTACAATATCAGAAATGGGTATCACTTGAAGAAAGATGGATAAACACAGTATGATGGTGAGTACGAATGGTCACTGTCAAGATCATCTCTTGTATCAAAATTTAACGACATCTCTGATCGGCCATGGTCCAATACATGCCAATAGCAGAGTTTAGATGGTCTACGCAAGGAAAATTAGACAGATTGAAGAAAACTGTTCGAAGTGTTTGTCACAAACTGTGATACTGCATGCATGTTAGTTAACAAAACAGCAATTAAAACATGCAGATAACATTTAATGTTCCAACTGTGAGAAAAAATAATTATTTATAAGGAGAACAATTAATGATGATAATCTAGCATTAAGCGGTCAAGATAATGAATTTAATCAAATCAATGTATGGTCAATTTTCTGTGCAAAAGTTATCTAAATGGCTAGTGTATAAATTTTACAGGTTGACAAATACGATGATAGAATTAGAATACTCATGATGGGTCTGATGCTTTGTACATTCTTTTTGAGGGAGTAGGCTGTTACAGTTGTGTTAATGACAAAGAAACGCTTGATTTGACAAAACGTATAATTCGAAACGTACGAAGGTTATTTTGGTAAGCAAATCTGAATATTACCAGAAAATGTATTTACTCAGATCAAACAAGAATTATGGAGCTGTAAAATAAATAAATTAGCTTTGAGTTCCTTTAACGACAGGGGAACGTTTGGCAACATAAATTCACTGCCCAGTAGATAGCAAGCAACTTTTACTGAAAAGGTAAATCTAGTAGCATTAAGAATGTATTCGTTTCCTTCTCACCTCTTTTCTTCAAACAGTTTCAGTTGTTTTGTATTGTCCTTACCGTCAATGACCACCTAAATTCGCGTAATTCCTATTAAGTTGAATTTTGTTTCGTCATTCAACACAGATGTTTCATAAAGAATAGAACTAAAAGTTGTTTTTGTTACTTAAATGCTTTGTTTTGTCTTCGTCAAGTTTGCAAGAATCGTCAATCAGAATATATATATATATATATATATATATATATATATATATATATATATATATATATATATATATATATATATATATATATATATATATATATATAAAGATATATACACCCAGGTAAACATCTACCAGCAACTCTTACTACTTACTTAATATACCTTCAGAATATGTTACAATCACCATTTCTTCGATACGTTAAATAGACAGAAATATTGGACAGTGGACAGAAAAGTAATGAAATTTGTTTGCTAGTGCATTCATTTTCTATCGGATACAATGTAAGCTTTGTCTTTCCTAATATTTACCAATTCAAAACTTATCTTTAGGCTCCATTAAGTGGAATTTGTTATTCTGCTATTTACTCATGATAAAACACATTTGATTAATGGATTATTTTTAGATATTTATCCGAGCATCTATAAGAAATAAATATATACTTGTTGAGCATATGCATTTTCGTTGTGATTGATTTGCAGCTGGAAACCTTGCCGAGCGCCATCTAATGTATAAACCCAACAATGGAGCCGGCACTTCTCACACAGAGCTAGAAACAATGATTGTCAGTGTAAAATTTGTTAACATTTCTGATACAACGTTCTATGTGCATTTGTTATTCAGCAAAGATATGAATGTTGCTCATGTAATATGTTGTCACATTTGGAACTACTGTGAATAATCCATATTTGGCAGCTGTTCCATAGTAGATGCGAACTTTTATTGCTACGATGAAAATCTTGTCTAGAAAATATTCTCAACAATTTCCACATAGTATCAAAACGCTATTAAACTCTTTATAATTAAATCAAGTTTATTATTTGCTACAATTGTATTAACTGCGATGCATTCATTTATAGTTCCCGTAATTCAATAATAAAGCAATGCTACAAATGAGAATGAAGTGCACAGATAGAGAGAGATATATACACAGACAGAGAGAGAAAGAGAAAAAGAGAGCAGAGAAATACAAATGGAGATGCAAACTGAGTGAAGAGAGTGAAATGCACATAAAGAGAGAGGAAATGAGATACAGAGAGGAAAAGAAGAAATAGAAATGCAAAATCAGACAGCAAAGATAGCAATTCAATATAGATTAAAAATAATTAGAGGTGGCAGGTGAAGCCCGCTTTCACAACCTTTGCACGTAAGTTCGGGTTTTTGACGTTTGCCGAAATATAAGGTTATAGAAATGATGTTCTTAGTTTAGCTTATAAAGCTACATTGGCTTGTCATGTATGAGTCAATAAGCCCTGTCACGATATCTTGAACCATTTGTTTTGTCCGAGAATAAAACGTGACGTTTCTAAATGCTGTAGATTTTGTCCCACTTGTCAAATGGTAGGAAAACCCAATTAGAATATACATACAAAATCATCTGCAACCTCTTCCAGCATTTGACGAACCATTTAGCAGAATAATGGTAGACTACGTCAGTCCCTTACCTAAGACCAAATCAGACAACTAATACGTGCTAGCCATAATGTGTGTTTTCACAAGATTGTCTGAGGCAAAATCTTAGCGAAATATGAAAACTAAAAAGTATTGTACAAGTTTTGATAAAGTGTTTCCACTGCTCGGCATCCCAAATCTATCCCGTCTGATCAAGGGTTAAATTTTATGTCTGGAATTCCCAACATGTTATGCATGAATTAGGCATCCAAAACTTTCATTGTTCTGCCTATCATCCGAACTTCAAGATGCTTTGGAAATATTTCTTCAAACTTTAAACAATTTAACTCGGCTATATTGCTTTGATACCACAAAGTATTGAGATGACTGTGTTGATATTCTGATTTTTGTCTTAGGTATCAGTTCAATAATTAATGGGTTTTAGTCCTTCGCAACCAGTTTTTGGGCATATTATCCATGGATCATTGAAGTTATTAAAAGTGCAATTTCATTCAAATGAAAAGTCCAAGATTAATCAATTCTAATCTTCCTGATTAACATTCTTCACTATGTCTCTAATTTCAAATATAAGTTGTCAAATGCTTGTAAAGTAGCAAGACATAATCTTCAAATCGTAATATTTTGTAGGGAACTAATCTGAAAGTTATTGTTATGTACATCTATTCTGTGTGATTGACTTTAGTCAGTAAATGAGTTCAGAGCCTAACTGATTGATATCTTATTATGTTGTAAATAATTCAAGATGGCCGCTATCGCTTAACCGGATTGAGGCAGCTATCCCGGTTTTTTGTGCCGTGTTTCATGATCTGTGTGCTTGTCTGTCTTCATCTGCGTTATTGTGTTCATCATGCACTGGCTGTTCTATTCGAATGTGTTTCTTCATCTTCTTGTATTGGAAACGAGAAAAATTAGACTTTTTCTCAGCTGTCTTGCGCCACTGTTACAAATTCCTATGTTATCGAACAAACCGCCATCACGTGATACTCGCCAGTCCACCCGTTTATGCTATGATGGACCCTCATTAATTGCGTTAAATGACCACTCCTTGGCTCCCCACACTACATTGTGTACTAGACTAAACGACCTGGGACTACATTCATCATTCCATAACTGTAAACGGAAGCGAAAAAGGAAGCGTTGTTTCAAAGGTGGCCGGCGTAGAACAGGAAGACGAATTCCAGTTATCTAACTTTCGCCCTTTCCGGCACAGAAATTTAAAAATTCGGCCGTTAATTTAGACAACCTAATTCAAATCCCAATTAAATCGACAACCTTTGCGTCAACTTTCGGAGAGATACCACTGCGCATCGCATTATTCAATGCCCAGTCAGTAGGACCATCGGAAAAGCGCACAGAAATAGTTAATTTTTATCAATGATGAGAATATCGACGTCTTTTTCCTGACAGAAACATGGCTAAAAACATCAGGCGATGAACCCAAGTGCGCGGATCTAACACCCACCGGTTACTCCATCAAGTCGTTCCCCCGCCACTCTCGCGGAGGTGGAATTGCTGTCATCGCAAAGAACGCCATGATCAACCGTCTTAACTACACTACAACCTTCAATTTCTACCACACATCGTTTGAACTAGTCCAAACTACACTCACACTGGAACAAAGGTCAGTCCATTTTTCTGCCTCTACCGCCCTCCTCCTAGCAGAAAAAACAAGCTGACAGAATCTCTCTTTTTGGAGCAGTTTCCGAATTTCCTGGAGTATGGAAATTCGATAGGTGGCAACCTGATTATTCTTGGAGATTTCAACTTTCACTTTGACTGTTCTGGAAACCCATGCACATCAAAACTCCTAGATTCCATTCACGTTTTCAACCTCAAACAGTCAGTTAGCCAACCCACCCATAAACATGGTCACATTTTAGACTGAATTCTTTACAGACCTGATGATGATATTCTACAGTCCTCCCTGGTGTCCCACGAACTTTTATCAGATCACCGCTGCATTATATGCCATCTTGACGTATCAGTCCCTAACCCTCCCCCTTTATTCGCTACTAAGAGAAACCTCCGTATGATAAACAGAACCCAACTAATGCATGACATCCAAGCAAACCTAACAACTTGCTTACACCCTACAGCAGAACAACTCGATAACTGCATGCGTTCATTGCTTGATAAACATGCCCCAGCAACCAAGTGCAGAGTAGCAATTCAGAAGTGTTCTCCGTGGTATAGCAGTGTTAGGGACCAGCTTCGCACTGCTAAAAGAGACGCCGTAAAGCTGAGAGGCTTTGGCTTTCCACCAGACTCACTATTCATAAGCAGATCTATGAGGTCGCTAAGAAGAATGTCACAAACATAGTCCATGCAGCGAAATCAGCCCACTACAGTACTAAGATTACGGAAGGTTCCAGCTGCAAAGAGCTATTCGAGATTACTAACAAGCTAATGTCAAGGAACAAATGTACACGACTACCAGCTACCTTCTCTTTAGTCGACCTTCCGGACCTGTTTGTAAATTTCTTCCGTGACAAAGTACAAACGATCAGAGATAAATTTGACAACACAATTTCAGTTGACTCGTCGTCACCATACAGCTGCGATACAGAATTTCAGCGGCAACCGTTAGCAGCATTTGAACCTGTCTCTATGGATTTAGCACGTACAATCGTGATGAAGCGTGCACCAAAGTCATGTGAACTTGATCCGATTCCGACGTCACTGCTGCTAGAGTGCTTAGATCCAATATTGCCGTCACTAACTGATGTTATTAATACCTCTCTCTCATCTGGGGAATTCCCATCATTTTACAAAACTGCCATTGTAAAGCCTCTGCTGAAGAAACCAACACTCGACCATAATGACTTAAAGAACTACCGCCCAGTTTCTAATCTCCAATTCATCTCAAAAATCTTAGAAAAAGTTGTTCTATCCCAACTTGTATCTCATCTGAATTCAAACAGTCTTTTTAGCAATGTACAGTCTGCATATCGATCTTGCCACAGTACTGAAACTACTCTTCTGAAAGTAGTCAATGACCTTCTCTCTGCTTTGGATAGCAGAAAGATTACAGTCCTCACTCTCCTTGACTTGTCTGCAGCATTTGACACTATAGACCATGATATATTACTTCACCGTCTCCAGCATGTATTTGGCATTCATGACACGGCCTTACTATGGTCCTACTTGGTCAACAGGACACAAATTATGTCCGCAAATGGTATACACTCCAGCCCAGTTGATCATTGTTGTAGTGTTCCACAGGGGTCTGTTCTTGGACCTGTTCTCTTCATTCTGTACACTCAGCCACTCTCAAGTGTCATAGATCATCATCTACTGTCTCACCAATTGTATGCTGATGACACTCAAATATAGAAATCTAGCCATCCAACTGAAGTTGAAGCTACCATCCAAGGCGTAGAGAGGTGCATTTCCGATGTGAAATCATGGATGACATGTAACAAGCTGCAGATGAATGATGACAAAACTTAAGCCATTCTGAGTACAACACAAAGACTTTCTCATTCACATCCTTTACCGCAGACAATAAATATCAGCAACACCAACATTAAATTCACACAGTCAGTACGGAACCTAGGTGTTACTCTTGACAGTTCTCTCTCATTGCACCAACATGTCATGAACATATGCAAGGCTGCATATCTTGAACTGAGAGGCATCAGCTCCATTCGCAAGTATCTTTCAGTTGATGCCACTAAAACACTTGTGTGTTCCTTAGTACTTTCAAGACTGGACTATTGTAACTCAATTCTGTCTGGTTCATCTCAATATCTACTCCAGAAACTTCAAAAAGTTAAAAACACAGCTTCTCGGATCATCCTTAGAGTACCACAATCAGAGCACGCCTCTCCCCTGCTCTGTACCCTACACTGGCTATCCATAAGATCCAGAATTAAACACAAAATTTGTTCTCTGTGCTACGTTTCACTGACGGGCTCCAGTCCAACATACCTATCTGACCTCACCCATGTGTACACACCTGCAAGATACTTACGCTCCTCCTCTGACACTCGTATTCTCATTATTCCCACTATGAA
>JAECUM010062140.1:0-19088 GCA_016617855.1 Megalonaias nervosa | reverse complement strand
TATATATATATATATATATACAAAACATTTTAGAATTTCCTCACGGGTAATTGCTATTGATATCATTATTTTGACGGATTGAAAAATAGAATAAGAGTTCATCATACCACACACATTGCACCAACATAGTCTCACACATTTCATAGAAACCTTTTACATCAAGATTTTCTCCCTCGTAAATGGTAAGTAAGGCCCATAAGTTTAACTCATCTGAAGAAAACCAGGATATATATATATATATATATATATATATATATATATATATATATATATATATATATATATATATATATATATATATATATATATATATTATACACACGAGACAGAACGGTAAGTGCTATCCCTGGATTATATAGAAGAATGTTTGATAATAGTAGGCAGAAATAATATTTAATACAAATAATACTATCATACAGGCTAGAGAATTTTGAATTCGTACTCTACGGAGATTCGAACCCAGGTCCTCGGGTAAACGGCACCCATCCCCTTGCCTGCGCACACCAGCCATTCCATCGCGACTAAGCACGCATCACCAAAAGATGATGCGACTGAATCGGTGTTATCTGCACTCGTGTGTAGCAGACACACTCGCATGACGACCTAGTAATTAATTATCATCTATCTATACAGTCATTTCGGATTCCTATGAAAGAAATCAGGGTATATAGGATTAATAATAGAGAATTATAAATATACACCAGACAGAAAGGAAAGTGCTATCCTTGGATTCTATAGAGTACGAATTAAAAATGAGAATTAAAGAGAAACTTACAGTATTATGAATTAACTAAAAAATCACTCTTAAAAAGTTATATCACAAGTCCAAAAGAGTCGAGTGCTCAAATGAATTATGTCGAATGTGCTGATGTGAGAATAGTCTCAAATGTGGAGTAGCAGAGAGGGTGAACAGTCCATTTTTTTTTAATTTTTTTTTTTGTTGCAAAAAATAAAAATCCTTCAATAATTGAAAAATTAAGACAAAACAATATTAAGACAAGACGATTTTATTGGTGTGTATTTTTCAAACATTAGGAATGTTTGTTTGCATCTATTGGTCGCACCCTCTCTGCTGATCTGTGTGGTTTGCCTTATTTGTTAAGTGTAGGGTCCGTAATCGAGTAAATATTTACCAATGATCAGAATGTGACAACAATCAGTCGTGATATAGTCACGGGTGACAACAATCAGAATGTGACATTTAAAATCTGATTATGATTATAAATAATAATGATAACTACAAACGACATAGGGACACTTACTCGTTTTCTTTTTAAATTTCTCGAAAAACATAAAAATATTAATTATTTTCACAACAAAATGATCATTGATGATGAAGGCAAACAACATTACTTCATTTATCCAATGACTAATGACATGATGAACAGATTTATCGGATTCAGGTGCATCAACGATGAGATTGTACTTGTTATCGGCCGTGGCAATATTACGAGAAGAATTTTCAATGATGCTACTGATCATCGTGTTAGATTTATATTTGATGAAGAAATCCAGCGACGAAATCTCCTTCTCCGCAAATCTGAAGCAGAGATAGAAAATGAACTTGGTAGACCACTTTTCTGCGAAGAAAAAAGTAGGAGAAATGCTACAGTAGAGGATGATGAGATCACGGAAGAAGAGAAACAACAAGAACGAATAAGAAATTGCGAGAGGATATTTAATTGGAACTGTTGATCGTTCCCTGGACTTGAATAAAAAAATCAGTATCAACCGTAACGGTGATAAGATCGGGATACAATGGTTAATTGACAAATCCGAGGTCTCTATCATCGATGCGGAATCGCGCCATATCATTATATTTATTATATAATAATGAAAATATGGCGCGATTCCGCATCGATGATAGAAGGTTCATCTGATCAATCTGAGGGTTATAAACAAACATTTATTCATGTCCAAACATACTGAACCAATTATTGATGCTCCACATGTGGAATTTTAGCATTTTCATGTGGCCGTGATTATCATCACGGTCATTGCTATTGTCACCCGCCGTAACATCTGTATCCATGATTTCATCCGTAGTATCCGTAATGTTGTTGCGGCGGACAATAATTTCATCGTCATCGCTGTCCATGAAATCTTCAGCGTAGTAATGATCATCGGCTTCATTATCACTAAAATCATCATCGCAGAAATCTTCTGCAACATTATTACAATCAGTCACAGCGGAATCTTCCGCCGTAGCATCCCGTAATGTTGTTACGGGGACAATGACATCATTACCGCCATGAAATCCTTGACAATCATTGTAGCATTCGACCCATCGAAGATCATTAGCGAAGTCCGACTTAACCCATACAGGATAATTTAGTATATAGTCTGACCTTGAAGGGTCCTTCTTATTATCTGCTGTCAAAGAAGCACCAAATCCCTTGTAGATCAATTTGATCTTGTCAATGATATTTACTGTCGTTAGTTTTTTATTTCGAATTCTTGTTTCAGGAAATATATGTCACGGAATTGTATAAATCTCTGTATTTATTTAATACATGTACTCGGGTTTCGTTTTTTTGTGTACAACGATACCCGAGGGTGATTTATGTATCGTGTACATTATTTCGAAATAGTGAGTTCGGTTCATCCCTGCCGCACGTGCGAAGTGCTCTTGATGGGAAAAAAACCGATTTACATCTAGCAGACTACATCCCATGTGTATAAATGCCTCACCGTAATGTGATATCTTCACATTACGGAAAGTCTTGTCAGTAAGCATGTCTTTAGCTGTAGAGGTATGTAATTTATACATTCCCTATGTATATTATTTCTTTTGTATATTGTAAGTTATAGCTATTTTTGGTATTACCACGTTTACTTTTGTATGTTTTCAGTGTAGCTTTGGCTTGCGTAGTATAACGCAAATATTTTTCTATTCCTGTTGTGACTTAGCAAGAGATCTTATATTAGCAATATAAAGTTCCATTTTATTAAGAAACGTTTAGTACCATGGGAATCTCATCGGACACAGGTTCACTTTTGAACCTGTTTATTGTTCTGTATGATTGTTTCGATAATGTAATTTACATAACTTACCGTATATAACGTCATTACATTTTATCTTATATGCCCGTGTCATGAATAGTACACGGTATTAGTTGTATTTTCAGCTGACCAGGGTGACCAGAGTGAACATAGCAGCTGTAGAGCTGACCAGAGGGGTCGTGGTCGACTTGGTACCAGCCACAGAGCTAACCACAGAAGGAACTGAATGGTGGTCGGTGACTACCTGTAATGATACTTAATTTATTGACCAGTCTGACTGGTAGCCAAGTGTAATTTTGACGGAGTGTTTTTGTTACTCCATGTATGTAATCTTTTAGCCGTGCGCTAATTTTTGGGTTTTGTTATACCCATTGTTTGGGAGTGTGTAAGATATTTTCGTATAATATCTCTCCAATCAATTTACCGCATTTTACTATTTGAGTAAAACATCTCATTTTTCACTAGTTGAGTGAATCCATTTTTTACTATTGAGTAAAACGCACATTATTTTCATGTGTGGAATTGCTGTATTTGTTCACCCTGTCCTTGTGCTATGTAAAGTCGTCATTCATTTGTATTTATATTGGTTGCATTTATAGGTTTCGTGCGTATTATGTTAATTTGTCAAATATATGGACCCATACACGCACGTATCATATTTTCTTATCTAAATCATACATCTTCTAAGTCCGAAATCCCAACTCGGTTATCTTGTTACAATATACTACTCCAATTTTTCAGTAGTTCGTTGTATTTGGATAATAAATCTTTGTCCGTAATCATGTTCTCGATGAGCATTCTTAAATCAGGTCCTGATACCGTAACGCTGTTACGCGACAAATCATTAGGAACAATATCGGGTAAATTCAGCACCTCTAGAAAATTCCTTATCGCGTTTATTTTTTCACGAGGACTTATTTTATCAGAACCAAACATTCTAGCGTCAATCGCATCTCCATTATTGAATTTATCGACAATTACTCGCTGAGCACGTTTCATTTCCGATGAATTATTATACAACTGCTCAACTTGTTCTGCTGGTAACTTTCCAACATTAAATTGATCTACAAGGGATTTGGTGCTTCTTTGACAGCAGATAATAAGAAGGACCCTTCAAGGTCAGACTATATACTAAATTATCCTGTATGGGTTAAGTCGGACTTCGCTAATGATCTTCGATGGGTCGAATGCTACAATGATTGTCAAGGATTTCATGGCGGTAATGATGTCATTGTCCCCGTAACAACATTACGGGATGCTACGGCGGAAGATTCCGCTGTGACTGATTGTAATAATGTTGCAGAAGATTTCTGCGATGATGATTTTAGTGATAATGAAGCCGATGATCATTACTACGCTGAAGATTTCATGGACAGCGATGACGATGAAGTTATTGTCCGCCGCAACAACATTACGGATACTACGGATGAAATCATGGATACAGATGTTACGGCGGGTGACAATAGCAATGACCGTGATGATAATCACGGCCACATGAAAATGCTAAAATTCCACATGTGGAGCATCAATAATTGGTTCAGTATGTTTGGACATGAATAAATGTTTGTTTATAACCCTCAGATTGATCAGATGAACCTTCTATCATCGATGCGGAATCGCGCCATATTTTCATTATTATATAATAAATATAATGATATGGCGCGATTCCGCATCGATGATAGAGACCTCGGATTTGTCAATTAACCATTGTATCCCGATCTTATCACCGTTACGGTTGATACTGATTTTTTTATTCAAATCCAGGGAACGATCAACAGTTCCAATTAAATATCCTCTCGCAATTTCTTATTCGTTCTTGTTGTTTCTCTTCTTCCGTGATCTCATCATCCTCTACTGTAGCATTTCTCCTACTTTTTTCTTCGCAGAAAAGTGGTCTACCAAGTTCATTTTCTATCTCTGCTTCAGATTTGCGGAGAAGGAGATTTCGTCGCTGGATTTCTTCATCAAATATAAATCTAACACGATGATCAGTAGCATCATTGAAAATTCTTCTCGTAATATTGCCACGGCCGATAACAAGTACAATCTCATCGTTGATGCACCTGAATCCGATAAATCTGTTCATCATGTCATTAGTCATTGGATAAATGAAGTAATGTTGTTTGCCTTCATCATCAATGATCATTTTGTTGTGAAAATAATTAATATTTTTATGTTTTTCGAGAAATTTAAAAAGAAAACGAGTAAGTGTCCCTATGTCGTTTGTAGTTATCATTATTATTTATAATCATAATCAGATTTTAAATGTCACATTCTGATTGTTGTCACCCGTGACTATATCACGACTGATTGTTGTCACATTCTGATCATTGGTAAATATTTACTCGATTACGGACCCTACACTTAACAAATAAGGCAAACCACACAGATCAGCAGAGAGGGTGCGACCAATAGATGCAAACAAACATTCCTAATGTTTGAAAAATACACATCAATAAAATTGATTTAGCTTAATATTATTTTGTCTTAATTTTTCAATTATTGTAGGATTTTTATTTTTGCAAATAATGGTCTGTTCACCCTGTCTACTGCTTGTGGTAATGTGCCAACAGTCTTGTCTTTTTTAAATCTATATTTTTGGAACTCCTGGTACGATTTTGTAATTTTTATTTTTAGTAATCAATTGTACAGAGTATCTTTAGTTTTTACCTTCGAAACTAGTGTCTGTATTAGTTATATTAAGAGTGTTAAACTGCATAGGATTTATAAATGGATTTTTACGTAATTGTTGACAATTACTAATAATAATCTCAATAATAAGACTTAATGAGGCCTCTGGGTTAATTTCTTATTGGCTGATGGAGTTTAGACGGTTCTAGAAGAATTCAATAGCTTTTCATTGGTTTGGCTTGGCTATGTCACATAGATAGGCAGTTTCTTAATTATTTGAGTAGAAAGATTTGTCACTTGGGGTATGTTGTGAAATGTAGTCGTTATAGAAGGCGTATATAAGGTGAGAACTGAGCAAACAGATTCACTCCTATTCTGGAGTCATTTTAATTTCTTGTGTTCCTGTTGTAAGTCTGCAGATTGTTTTATGTTGTCCTTAGATATTATCCTGGAGGGAAAAAACATTTGTTTGGACTGTTCAGTGGAAATAGAAAGTATTCATTAATTGGACTATAATATTATTATGGAACTATTGTTAAATAGTCAAATGAGTTCTGGACATTGTCAAGATGGCAATGTCACAATTCTTTGCGGACCAGTACATTTCCGATTGTGAAATTTATGCGGAACTTTCTTTCATTTGGACTTTCACAGGAATTTATCAGGATTATTTTGCATTCACTTCATAATGCAGTAAGTTCCTCTCACATTTTCATTTATAACTTTGCTGATTAAATTCTTTAAATTTTACAAAACGTGAGTTTTGCTTCTTTCTGTTACTTAGTTTATAACCTTAGTGTCGTATCATTTGATATAAAATTAATAAACTCTCAGAATATTATTTTAGACCAAGTCAATGAGCGCTTTATAATTCCAATTATTAATCCAAACAAAACATTTCTCTCTAAAAACATTAAACACCTCTCAGACTGATATTAAAACAAGAACATTAGTAATAAGAATGAACTAATTGATCAACCCTCTGTCTTATATACACCCAACCCTCTGTCTTATATACACCCTAACGGCGCTACATCGCAATATTGTTTTCCTACTCGGTTCATGTCGCAACATTCCCCACCAGAGAGGGAGAGTTACATTTTGTCCCCAGTATATATTAGAGCCGGGTACAAAGAAAAATTGCATTAGGGACCAGCAATGTAATGTTCTGTCATTAGCAGGAATTTAAGAGGTCTTATTTACAGTAAAATAACACCATATCATATCAATTAAATTATTATAAAACGATTAACTGTCTTGAGACAAAAGAAGATAACATATCTCAGCTAAAAAGAAAATAGCCTTTGCCCCTCCCCCCATTTCCCTCTCCCCCCCCAACCCCGGAAATTATATGGTCAGTACTTTATAGTAGATCAATTATCTAGGCTTGTGTTAATTGTTGTGTAAGAGAACTGTGACTCGCGTAAATAGATTTGGTTTACGTTATAGCCGACACCCTGTAAAAAATGTTTTGACATTATAGCCGACATATTGTGAAAAAGTTGCTCTGACATTAAAGATGACACCCACTGAGAAACGTTGTTCTGTGTTCTGACATTAGAGAGCTTATTGATAAAAAAGGAAGTGTTGTCAACGAAGCCTATAATTTCCTAGCTACACTACTGACATATCACTTTAGGAAACTTTGAGTGGGACGACAACATCCGTGCAAGATAATACAGGTGAGGGCAAGCAAATATCAAACACGTGACTAACATACGAGAAAAGATTTGATGGACTTAACAACTCACGTAAAATTCAAATAGAAAACAACTGCTCTGCTGAAAATCCTAGGGTGATTCGCAGTCCTATCAAGGAATACGTGTACTTAACATATTAGCATACGCAAGCAATAACTAAACTATAGCAATTTTTTATCAGTCCGAAATTTTTTCCAAAAGTTGAATTTGGCCCGGATTCGAAATTAATCTGTGACAAACGCAAGTTTAATAATAATAATAATAATAATAATTATAATAATGATAATAATAGTAATTTTCTGACTTACTGTGTTGTGATAAATAACAACATGCTATTAATATCATTGAAATCTTAAGAAGATTACTCGGGAATTTCCGTACATTTCTTTCTGACGGAAACTATCGAATAACTGGCAAAAATAAAAATAAAAATTAAAAAATCAAATAACAAAACAAAACAACAAATGCTGTAGTAAGTACCACCGGAAAAATGTACAGCGGTAAACCAGTATTATAAAGTGCACTTCTCTCTCTCTCTCTCTCTCTCTCTCTCTCTCTCTCTCTCTCTCTCTATATATATATATATATATATATATATATATATATATATATATATATATAGAAACAACATATTACACAGCTAATGTTTATTCATGAGTGTGGACTAAACTTTAAGATATCGGTAAATATGTTTGCTTGGGTCAGAGTTCAGGATATTGGCAAATATGTTTACTTTGGTCTGAGTTCAGGATATTGGCAAATATGTTTACTTTGGTCTGAGTTCAGGATATTGGTAAATATGTTTACTTGGGTCTGAGTTCAGGATATTGGTTTTCCGCTTGGAAATTCGATGGTCTAATTGATTTCTGACAGATTGACTGCTAAAAGTTAAATAAACAGACTTGATAATACTATAAGTTCATTTTAAATTTTCACTTTGTGTTATTGGGAAATAAATTATTTGTTGAATTTTTTAAACTTGTTACTTTTGTTTTTTTTCTAATAATTAGTTTAAGATCAGAGAGTCGTAAAAATATTATTCAAATAGATTCCTAAATTGTTCCTAATAATTTCTATTGTACTCACCTTCTTCAGCTATATCGAAAGGTAAAGATTGCCACTCGGTCTCCATGGCAGGGATAGTGGCCATATCGAAAGGTAAAGATTGCCATTCGGTCTCCATGGCAGGGATAGTGGAGCTCACATTCTAAACCTTTATTTCATCTTCTTCAGCGTAAAAAATGTTTTACAAAAGCAAGCAAATTCTTGCTTATAGAAGAATTTGCAAGTTTTTTTTTTTTTTATCAGAACTAAATCGATAGAAAATATAAAAATATGCTTTTCATCATCCTAATGTAACAGACTCAGGTGCTTTCAATGTGCAAATATTAGAGAAAGTACCTATTTTAGTAGCTCCAGTACAGACCAATTATTAACCAATCCAGGCTAGTCAAACCCATATATACTCTATTCATCTTTGCTCATTTCCAGTCTGGCTCCCATTTTTCCATACTGTTAGTACAGTGTGTCAAGGAGTCGTCTATGTACGTAAACAATAATTTCTACACTAAGCCTAAGCTGCCATACGCTGTGACTCGAATGTGACCGGAACACACGCCCGATATGAATGTATAAACAGCTCTACAAGAAAACAAGTCGCATTTACCGAAAATAAAGTTAGATTTAAATTTTCTCAAGAAGTTCCATTTATGAACCGTCTCAGCTTAACCGTTAGAAAAGGCTAAAATTAACATAATATTTTGACCAAAATGGATTAAAATAACGATTATAAGAATTAGATTTTCACATTCAGATATTTAATACAAGTAATAAATTCAAATGCAAATGCTTGTATCACATTTGAGATGCTTGATGATGAACAAATATGCAGGAGACTTTTCATTACGGATGCAAGGACTCCTCATTACGGATGCAGGGACTTCTCATTACGGATGCAAGGACTTCTCATTACGGATGAAAGGACTTCTCGTTATGGATGCAGGGATTTCGCATTATGGATGCAAGGATTTCTAATTACCAATGCAGGGACTTCACATTATGGATGGAGGGATTTCTTATTACCGATGCAGGGACTTCACGTTACGGATGCAAGGATTTCTCATTACGGATGCAGGGATTTCTCATTACCGATGCAGGGATTTCACATTACCGATGCAGGGATTTCACATTACGGATGCAGGGATTTCGCATTACGGATAAAGGGACTTGCCATTACGGATGCAGGGGCTTCACATAACGGATGCAGGGACGTCTTATTACCGATGCAAGGATTACACGTTACGAAGGTCATGATGGTAAAAACTTAGAGAAACATTCAGCACTGTACAACGTCTCAAGGCTGATATATTTTCCACGCAGTACTTAATATATGTAAATGGTCAATGTATGAGATGTCCAAGATCTTGCGGTAGCATCTCATTTCGAAGGTTTGAATCCTTCCTTGTAGATCTGATGTGAGCATCCATGTTTTGCAAACATACAGAAAGACGGATACGACAAAATGAGATGCTACCGCAAGATCTTGGGCATCTCATACATTGACCATGTAACCAACGAAGAAGTCCACAACAGTATCCAAAGAGCAATCGGATACTATGAAGACCTCTTGACCGCTGTAGAAAAGTGTAAACTGAAGAGGTACGGTCATGTCTCAAGATCATCTGGACTGGCAAGGCACAGTGCGAGGGTGCAGAAGAAGAGGCAGACAGAAAAAGAGGTGGGAAGACAACATTAAGGAGTGGACAGGCATGGGATTTGGAGATTCCCAAAGGGCAGTAGAGAACAGGGAAATAAGGAGAGAATTGGTTGTAAAGTCAACTGTGGTGCCCCAACGACCTCTTGAGTTAAGGTTTTGATGATGATCATGATGACCTAACATACTTAATATTAGGTGTAAGAGTGTCATTACTGTAGTAACTGACCTATACGTGTTGGGGTTTTGTAAAAAAGACAGATATATAGATGATTGGAAGTCTTACAAATCCTGTAATAAATCTTTACATCTACATGATTTTGTTTGATCCATGTACTTGAGTCTGTACATGCACATAATCTTGAATGAGCCATGTACTTGAGTCTGTACATGCACATAATCTTGTATGAGCCATGTACATGAGTCTGTACATGCACAAAATCTTATTTGAGCAATCCACTGGTGGAATTATTTCGAATCCTGAAAGTGAAAGTCAGTTGCAATGGTCAGTAATATCCATAAATACCTTCTAGATAATTATCACATGGTGTGATGTACATAACTTCCTTACACAGCCCTAATTTCTATACAAGTATCATGGTATTCTGCAAAAACAGGCATGCTGAACAAGGGGCATATATTTTATTTTCTTTTGCCTATGTAAAAAGCCTATCTTTTATCAACATTTAATTAATTACAATAGAATATTATATACCAATTTCTATGATTAAATACATTATATACCTCTTTCTATGATAAAATACATTATATACCTATTTATATGATAAAATACATTATATATATATTTCTATGATAAAAGACAATATATATTGCAAAAAAGTCACGTACAAACCCAACACATTATTTTCAATTGCTGTGAAAAACAAAAATCAAACGAGCGCGTAAACTCCTATTTTTCTTGTCATATTTTTAGCTCTGATGTAAAACTATATCCACGCCACTTTGGGAATAGTTTAATATTCTTTCTCCCATATAGGACTATATCAATAACTTTGAGTGAAAAAGCTACATAACCTGTCTCCCACGTAGAACTATATCAACAACTTTGAGTAAATAGCTACATAACCTGTCTCACATTTAGAACTATAACAAAGACACTGATGGAATGGCTAACTAACCTGTCTCTGATTTAAAACTACATTAAAAATATTGAGGAAGTATACAAATAACATGTTTTCCATGTAGAAAAAAATCAACAACATTGAAAGAATAGTTAAATATCCTCTCTTACATGTAGAACTACATCAACAACATTGTAAGAAGAGTCAAATATCCTCTCTTCCATGTAGAAATATATCAATAACATTGTAAGAATAGTTAAATATCCTGTCTTCCATGTAGAACTATGTCAACAACATTGTAAGAATAGCTAATTACCCTGTCTTCCATGTAGAACTATATCAGCAACGTTGTAAGAATAGCTAATTACCCTGTCTTCTATGTAGAACTATACCAACATTGTAAGAACAGTTAAATATCCTGTTTCTCTTGTAGAACTATAACAACAAGATTGTAAGAATAGTTAAATATCCTGTCTTCCATGTAGAACTATAACAACATTGTAAGAATAGTTAAATATCCTGTCTTCCATGTAGAACTATAACAACAAGATTGTAAGAATAGTTAAATATCCTGTCTTCCATGTAGAACTATAACAACATTGTAAGAATAGTTAAATATCCTGTCTTCCATGTAGAACTATAACAACATTGTAAAAATAGTTAAATATCCTGTCTTCCATGTAGAACTATAACAACAACATTTTAAGAATAGTTAAATATCCTGTCTTCCATGTTGAACTATAACAACAACATTTTAAGAATAGTTAAATATCCTGTCTTCCATGTAGAACTATAACAACATTGTAAGAATAGTTAAATATCCTGTTTTCCATGTAGAACTATAACAACAACATTTTAAGAATAGTTAAATATCCTGTCTTCCATGTAGAACTATAACAACAACATTTTAAGAATAGTTAAATATCCTGTTTTCCATGTAGAACTATGCCAAAAACATTGTAAGAATAGTTAAATATCCTGTTTTCCATGTAGAATTATGCCAAAAACATTGTAAGAATATTTAAATATCCTGTCTTCCATGTAGAACTATATCAACAACATTGTAAGAATAGTTAAATATCCTGTCTCCCTTGTAGAACTATATGAACAACAGTAGTATAATAAAAGGGGGTTATGAGCACTTTTCCATATCCCTTTCATTTTTCCATCATAGAGCTATCATTTTACCGTTTTAAAGCCTCTATCTGAAGAAAAAGTTTGCGCCCCACCATGGGACCTAAAGTGGTCGGAGAACTGTTTATTTCCCTGAAATTCGAGCTTAAATGTCTTCTTTCATCTTACAAGTGATTAAAAAAATATTCGAAGACAAGATAAAAGATATGGGTAACGATTAGCGCTAACCCCCTTTTATTATACTACTAATATGTACCTTTATAATGTCCTAACGCAAACGTATTTATCTCTTCATCACAGTAACGTTTGTCATCAAAATTCGTTAAACCGTGCTTGACATTATCTCTTTTCACCATATGATTATAAGATCGGATAGTTGTCATTGTTGCAGTATGATTTTTATTACCTTTAGAATCATTATAATCTCCAAATAACACATTAATATAATCATTGTGTGTAATATAGCCTTTTACAACATATTTTTTAACTCCTTTCAACTTTTTCATTTGCTTTCCAGAAGCTGTTTTTAAAGAATAAATTTTACTTCGTGATCCAACAAATTCTGTTATAACGCTAAACTCAAATTAATCTTTCATCAATCCCATTACTTTTTTATTTAGTTGGATCGTGAAATCGGTTATCTCTTGCAACATCCGACAGGTCGAACTCGTTACGATGATCGTAAACATCTTGATAAACATCATCTGTAAAAATTTCGTATACGAGCGAATCAGTATCTGTAAACAACAGGTTTGATTCAGGCCAAACATCAACCACTTTGAGATTTCTAGCACGGAAGCACCAACAAATATCGGTTTATTTAACACTAAATTTGTCTTCCGTTTCAATACCATATTAAGATTCTCACAGATAGGCACAATTCCAGCAAAATTTTCTGAAGCAACTAATTTTTCACAACGCCTGCGACTGTTTACAATTACAATATCAATCCGATTACGAATATTTTCCATAGTCTTACCGAATACCGAGTTATTCATGAGTTTAAAAAAGTCTTTTTCAAAATCTGATGTTGCAATAGTCCTAGAGTCGTTATTAAATTTAATATAGTCTGCCATCCATCGTGACTGACACGCAGCACACGATGGATTTTTGTAACGGTTAATCCGTGTTCCACTGCTTGTCTCAAATTGCTGTAGTGACAAACGTAATTTCGTTTATTTAACAGATTTGGTACAAGCTTTACAACCGAGCACGGTTTGCCTCTGCGGTGTTGCAGTTGTTCCAGAGAAAGTAATGAATCTGGTATAATCATTTTTTCTGGCAAAAACGGATAATCATTATGTAAATCATGCAAATGCTCAGGATAATCAGCATCAACTTCAACGAAGTATGAGTAATTTGCCATGGAAAGATCTTTAGTTAAGTTATTTGTGTCTGATAGAAATTGACTTGGATTTGTCCATGATTCACATGCAACAGGCATTGATTGTGACATTGCCCAGCTCTATAAACTATTTTTGTCGAGATAAAGTATCAATGAAGAAGGTAAATCCGGAATAAAATAAATCATATACTTGTTGGCGCGTGCATATTTCTTTGACATTACACTATTACCGCCTCGAATCCCTTTTTCAATGAAATGATACTTGTCGATGTTACCTTCTGTTGTAAGTTCAACTTCAGCTTTTGTCAACTTGAAAAGTGCATCCCATGATAACCCTGGGCTTGAGAAATACCAGCATGGATCAAGTTTATACTTGTTTATACTTGTTTGGTGGAAACTAGCGAAAATATCATCAAGTAAGAGAGTATCTTGAATCAAATACAGATCTAGATATTCTCCAAGTGTCTTGCAACTAAATGTGTTCCAAACTCGATGAGCATGTTCATACTCAGCATCAGTTATACTCAAGTTATTTAACAGTGAGTCAAATTGGTTTTTTTTTATCAGGTAGTGAAGTTTCTGTTAACCGATCAAACCCATTGAGATACTCATATGGGAAAATTCCTTTCTTTTTCATCAAACTAACATTATCAGTAAAATATCCCGACAACGAAGGAAACTCCTTACAATTAACAGCTAACGCGTTAAGCGAGCTTGCCATGAACTGCATGCTGTCAATGAAACGTAGTGGTCCAATCGTCAACGACATAAATTTTTCTTTGTTATTTAGAATACCGTTTATCTTTCGCTGCTGACATAATTTTACTATAGTTGGATGACCAAGCGCACGTATAACGAAGTGACTGTCATATCCACGAAAGTTATGTGCGATGCATGGCATAAATGTTGAGTGAAATTTTAAGTTGCATTGTTCATGAGCTGCGCCGCGATATCTACCGGTTATATGACAATGATCATAGACTTTTACCGAATTTTGTTCGGCGAACGGAGCTTCACAGATGTGACAAAATGTTGCTGCGTTATGCTCATGCTGATGTTCGTTTGTCAGCGGCAACATTGCTACTGCTTCTCTTTGTTGTATTTTTTTAGCTTCTTCAAATAATTGTTTTATCAGCCATACAGCAGCATCTTCATCAGTATCCGCTGTTCTGCGATATAATTCAACCGGTAACGATAAACTATCATCGATAATGCATGTAACTTTATAAGCAACAGCTACAGCAACATGTATATGTTTATGTGTAGTTAATCGATCTCCCGTCGTGCTAGTGTTAGCAGTGCTAACGGGAACTAGTATCGATTCAAAATCATATGTGATTGCAAACGGAATTATAAATTTTTTCTTGTGATTGGTAAAACGCAAGATTTTATCTTTTTCTTGTGGTAATGTTGTTCGTTGATCGTATACACAATATTTCAGATGCTGTTGTAGCGTGTCAGGATTAGAAAAGCCGTGTAAACATTTATAACAAAAATGTGTTTTACCATGATGTTTGTTATATTATTTTCCAACTAATCCGTTAAAATTCTTTATCCAACAATAATGTTTCTTAAACATTAACAGATTAATAGTATCAGGGCCAGCACGTGATGATATTCGTAACGGGAATAGTTTTTGTGTGTTATCTACACCAAATACGTTCATACCATTCGGCAACAGAGTTTCATTGAGCCGTTCGATTTTTTCTAGTTGTGATAACGGAGTTGGAAATGTTATATCGGTTAAACCTAGTTTTTCAATGTGTGATTTATATTTATAAGTTTTATTTGGATTGCGATCAGCTGGAAATAGCGCAGATAATAACGCCCACATGATACACCTATTGTCGTCGCTTACAACATTAACACAACACTGAGAATTTTTAATAGCTGGAGGCAGTTCTACAAACGCTCCAGCTCGAATCGGATTATATTTATGCGTGTGCATCATCAACTGAGTATTACCCATAAAATTCCAACCAGATCCCGATGATGTATATTCATCCACTTGAACGTCAAGTTCCTCCATTATCTTATTAGCAAGATTTTCAATGTTGTCGCTGGAAAATACAATAATAGGTTTTATTATCATAAACGGCTCTGCTAATTTTTCATTATTAAAGAGCTAAGTTTTCATTATTAATTGCATGAGGAAGTTAAACCTGCAGTTCAACAATTATCTTTATTCTTGGTTCTTTTTGCAAAATATTCTTTATTGCATTAACGAGTATTTCATTGAGCGGTTGTAACACATCACTAATTTCAATTCTATATGTTTTATTAAAACCTTCGAAAGATGAATCTATCAGGGTTATACGTAATTCGTTTTCACGAGCTTTTTCAAGATAATTTTTTAGCGCTTCAAGATCAACATTTGATTTAGGATATTTAACATCTTTTTTAGTTAATGATTTATGCTCGTCTAACAGCGCTATTACAGCTTTATGTCTAGTGAATTTTGTTGGTTTTTGTAGCCCTCGAAAGTGTTTTATTTCTTCTAACACCGGCAGAAACAGACTTTGCTGTTTACGAATTTTAATCTTATTTATTTCATCAATCAAATTATCCAATCCGCATTAGATTTGGATACTTTGCTGTTTTACCAGTGAGCTTTTCATACTCGGACATGAATGAGTAATGTCGTCAAGCACGGTTTAACGAATTTTGATGACAAACGTTACTATGATGAAGAGATAAATACGTTTGCGTTAGGACATTATAAAGGTACATATTAGTGGTATAATAAAAGGGGGTTAGCGCTAATCATTACCCATATCTTTTTTCCTGTCTTCGAATATTTTTTTAATCACTTGTAAGATGAAAGAAGAAATTTTAGCTCGAATTTCAGGGAAATAAACAGTTCTCCGACCACTTTAGGTCCCATGGTGGGGCGCAAACTTTTTCTTCAGATAGAGGCTTTAAAACGGTAAAATGATAGCTCTATGGTGGAAAAATGAAAGGGGTATGGAAAATTGCTCATAACCCCCTTTTATTATACTACTGCAGCATTGCAATAATAGTCAAATATCCTGTCTTACATGCAGAACTATATCAATAATATTGTAGGGATAGATAAATATCCTGTCTCCCTTGTACGACTATATCAACAGCATTGTAAGAATAGTTAAATATCCTGTCTTCCATGTAGAACTATATCAACCATATATTTTAAGAATAGTTAAATATCCTGTCTTACATGTAGAACTATATCAACAACATTGTATGAATAGTCAAATATCCTGTCTTCCATGTAGAACTAAAGCATCAAGTTGGTAAGAATAGTTAAATATCATGTCTTCCATCTAGAATTCTATCAACAACATTGTAAGTATAGTTAAATAGTCTCCCTTTTAGAAATATAGCAACATTATTGTAAGAATATTTAAATATCCTGTCTTCCATTTAGAACTATATCAACAACATTGTAAGGATAGTTAAATATCCGGTCTTCCTGGTAGAAATATGGCAACAACATTTTCAGTATATTTAAATATCCTGTCTTCCGTCTAGAACTATATCAACAACATTGTAAGAATGGTCAAATATCCTTTCTTCCGTGTAGAACTATATCAACAACATTGTAAGAATAGTTAAATATCCTGTCTCCCTTGTAGAACTATATCAGCAACATTGTAAGAATATTTAAACATCATGTCTTCCATGTAGAACTTTATCAACAACATTGTAAGAATAGTTAAATATAATGTCTTCCACCTAGAAATCTATCATCAAGATTGTAAGAATAGTTAAATATCCTGTCTTCCATGTAGAACTATATCAACAACATTGTAAGAATAGTTTAATATCCTGTCTCCCTTTTAGAAATATAGCAACATTATGTAAGAATATTTAAATATCCTGTCTTCCATTTAGAACTGTATGAACAACATTGTAAGAATAGTTAAATATCATGTCTCCCTGGCAGAAATATAGCAACAGCATTGTAAGTATATTTAAATATTCTGTCTTCCATTTAGAACTATATCAACAACATTGTAAGAATAGTCAAATATGCTGTCTTCCATGTAGGACTATATCAACGACATTGTAAGAATATTTAAATATCATGTCTTCCATGTAGAACTATATCAACAAGATTGTAAAAATAGTTAAATATCCTGTCTTCCACCTAGAAATCTAGCAACAACTTTGAAAGAATAGTTAAATATCCTTTCTCCCTTGTAGAAATATAGCAACAACATTGTAAGAATATGTAAATATTCTGTCTTCCATGTAGAACTATATCAATACCATTGTAAGAATAGTTAAATATCCAATCCCCCGTGTAGAACTATATCAACAACGTTGTAAGTATAGTTAAATATCCTGTCTCCCTTGTAGAACTATATCATCAACATTGTAAGTATAGTTAAATATCCTGTCTCCCATGTAGAACTATATCAGCAACATTGTAAGTATAGTTAAATATCCTGTCTCCCTTGTAGAACTATATCAATACCATTGTAAGAATAGTTAAATATCCAATCCCCCGTGTAGAACTATATCATCAACATTTGTAAGTATAGTTAAATATCCTGTCTCCCTTGTAGAACTATATCATCAACATTGTAAGTATAGTTAAATATCCTGTCTCCCTTGTAGAACTATATCATCAACATTGAAAGTATAGTTAAATATCCTGTCTCCCTTGTAGAACTATATCATCAACGTTGTAAGTATAGTTAAATATCCTGTCTCCCTTGTAGAACTATATCATCAACGTTGTAAGTATAGTTAAATATCCTGTCTCCCTTGTAGAACTATATCAACAACGTTGTAAGTATAGTTAAATATCCTGTCTCCCTTGTAGAACTATATCAACAACGTTGTAAGTATAGTTAAATATCCTGTCTCCCTTGTAGAACTATATCAACAACGTTGTAAGTATAGTTAAATATCCTGTCTCCCTTGTAGAACTATATCATCAACATTGTAAGTATAGTTAAATATCCTGTCTCCCTTGTAGAACTATATCATCAACGTTGTAAGTATAGTTAAATATCCTGATCCCATTTAGCAAATGTTATTGAAATCAATTTTTTTTAATCTTGTAATACAAATATGTATTATTTAAATAACGACTGTGGTTTTTATGTGGGAAATGTAACAACACTCGTATTGCATAAACACTATAAATTCCTTACTAAGTAAGTAAATTTAGATTCAGTAACATTAATGCAAGGATTGCTTGAACAAGCAAAATTCCATTGTACAGACGGTGTACGTGAAGTACATTTGCTTCGTGTTAAAAAGCTGTTGTAGCAAACGTTTGTGTAATAGGGCATGGAAACCTTGAGAACAGGTAATAGAAAGGTTATGAATAATGAAGTTAGATAGAGATTGAAAAAGCGCACTGTCAGCTATTATAAGGTGAGCAAACACCAAAGGGTATAACCATCTGTGGTGTTGAGTATCCTCTCCCAAATCTCATATAAGCACAATGCGGTTGAGCCGTGTTAGTTCGTTCCGTCAGACTTCAT